>BSBK01001011.1:720000-1010224 GCA_027943335.1 Chamaecyparis obtusa
TTGCAGTTGCATGCTTTTGTGCATGCAACATTACGCTGATAGGAAATTAGATTTCTCAAGATGTGAAATGATTACAATAGTTTCATTATTTTAAAGATGGCATTATTCTTGAATACCTACTTGATAATTTTCACTTTTACCTGTTTAATGTCGTTGTAGGTTCATTTTATGGTATATGACTCCAAAGCTGAAAGTGTCCCCTACACTAGATGTAATCATCTCTACATATGGCTTCTTGTTCATCATGCTCCAAAACCGATATCCTACTCTACAACAAAGAAATCATATTTTAGATTTTTTCTATAAAATTTACAAGATAAAAGAATTATATTACTCATAAGTGTGTTTTCATAACTAAGACATGATTATTTGTAGTAGCTTATACATATTTTATTATATATATAATCTATTTTTTATCATATTCATCCTAAGGTGTAATAAAGGTTTCAATATTTTGTATATATTATTAAATTAAAATTATTCTAGAATAATGTTTCAAATTAGTGTTAGGATTTAATTATAATTTGTATTTTTTTTCATGCAAACCAATATTTTTAATAAATAAATAAAATCAAATTCAAAACTTAATATCAACTTATGTACTTTCTTCAAATATTTCAACTTACATTCATTTTTAAAAAGCACACTTTCTAATTTTTAAACAAAATTCTACTAATATATATTAGTGTTTATTATTCTATTTTAGTTATGTTTTTATCAAGTTAATAGAATAATCTAGATTTTTAAAAAATTGAGATTAGCAACTTTCTTGCAAGGGTTTTGCTCATGTGGCCACAGAGATTGAAATGTGTTCCAAATGCATTTCCCAAATGGACTTCTCACTTACATGTAATACAATCTCTCTATTGTGCTTCTAAGACAAAAGAAGAGATATTCATTAAACCATAGCCCATGATAACTAATCCCCTGTCCCCACCCCCACCCTAATTTTTTTTTTTTTTAAATTATTAAATTTTTATTTTGTTTTAACCTCTACCAGTATTATAACATTGAAGTAAGATTTTTTAAAAATGAAAGAAAAAAGAGGATAAAACTCTATTTCATTTTCATCACTTCATCTTTCCCTTGCATGCAAATAGATAAGAGGCAAATCAAAAATTTCAGAGACAAATCTAAAAGAGGGAAAACCGAAATTACAGCGATGACAATCCTTACCCTCTTAAATTTCTGCACAGAAGAAGACCATTAGAGAAGAATGTCGCCATACCTAACAAAAGAAAAGAAAAAAAACATAGATCCCAAATGAAACTAAAAACACATACATAATCAAAATCAAAAGATATCAAATTTAAAAATATAAAACTCAATATACAATCAAAGCCAAAAGCTATTGAATTATAAGAAATATAGAACTCAATATATAATCTATTGTGATCGTCGTCATTTTTATCGCCGTTGACATCAGCATGCAAATCCAAGCCATTATATATCTGCTTGTTACTTAAAATTTGTAGGGATAAGGGCCAAAAATAAAACATTCATTTGCATGGAAAAATTAGGGTAGAATATGAACAAAATAAAAATATATATTGTTAATATTTTATACTTGAAATTATCATTCTGAAATTAATTAAAAATGTATAATTTCTTATTCCTAAGTAATACTGATGAAGGGTGCTCCCCTTAATACCACAAACACATAACAGAAATAGAGAAACAACAACAATATGCAAGAACAGAAAATTGGCTTCTTATTATCTCCACAAATGTGGAATTACAAACTTTCAGAATTACAATATGCAAAGCCACATGGGCATTCCCTTACAATATTCTTTAGAACAAAGCCTCGAATCAATACCCAGATCTACTACCCAGAACTATTCTGAATTGCCTAAGACAATAATACAGCCTTCCTTATATAGGCAATTTTCCACCGCCTGGAAGGTTCCAGAATTTTAGCCAATAAGGCCGACCAAACTTAGAATTATTTTATTTTACATTTTATTACATCATAGTCGGCTCAAGATAACCTTTGAAACCCGAACAGAAATTTTGAAGAAAATTATTTTTCGCCATTTCAGGTGGCCCAACTTACGAAGACCATAAGTCATCACCAGTTGACCCGATCGGCTATTATAACCCCATTTCAGAAATGCCACGAAGCGCTCTACAGGCTTGCCTCGCGCAAGCGCCTATCACCCAAATTTTCGACCTCATCCGGGGCCTCTAAAGCCTTCAAAACTGAGTTCAAAGTTTCTGTACCCTGCTGCCAATATCGAAAATCTTCAATATCTTCCAATATACACTTGATCTGGCAATGAAACTTTACTGGCAGACTTATATGACCAAAATGAACCTCCAAGAAAGAAATCAGATCATTCTGAGCACATACGAAAATTACCAAAAATAGTAACTTTCCATAAATAGCAGCTCTGCACAAAATAACCCTTATTGAATATAAAAACATAAATATTTTTGGGTGATGCAAGATTGCTCTTACACCCAGGATGCTCCTGCATCAGACACCCGGGGTAATTTGAGAAGTGACCCTGTCACGACTCAGGTGTGTAGAGGAAAACCAAGACGGTTAACCTCCTCCTTTGTTAGCCATGATGAATCTTCAACAGGTCGTCTTTTCCACTTGACCAGATATTCTTCATATGTCATGTTCCTTGTGCTTCTACCAACACGACTGTCCAGTATATCTTCGATCTCCTTAATGTCTGAACTTGTTGCTGGAATACTCCACTGTGCTGCTGTGATCTCATCTTCAACACCTCCCTCATGATACTCTGTCAGATCTGAAATGTTAAACACTGGTGAAATATTTAGCTCAGTAGGCAATTCTACCTCATATGCGTTTCCTGAATCATGTTTCTTCAATATCCTGCATGGTCCAAACTTCTTCATTTTCAGCTTGTTATATGTACCAACTGGAAACCGCTCCTTCCGCAAATGAACCATGACTTCATCACCAACCTAAAATTCCTTATACCTCCTTTTCTCATCTGCCTTAGCCTTATATTGTGCGTTCATCTTGGTAATATGCTTCCTCACCTCTTCATGGATGTTCTTCAAGTGTTCTGCAAAATCTTCAGCTTCAGCACTACTTATTTCTCCTTTATCTATCTTCCTCAATTCAGATGCATTTCTTGGACTACTTCCATATACAATCTGGAATGGTGATTTACCAGTGCTCCTGTTGACAGAATTATTGTATGCAAATTCCGCCTGTGGTAAAATCAAATCCCATCCTGTTGGCTTATCTCCAACCAAACATCTCAGCAAATTTCCCAAACTCCTATTCACCACCTCTGTCTGTCCATCAGTCTGTGGATGATGTGATGAACTGAACTTCAAATCTATCTTCAACTTCTTCCACAATGTACGCCAGAAATATCCAACAAACTTAGTGTCTCGATCTGAAACTATGGTCTTTGGAAAACCATGAAGTCTCACTACTTCTCTGAAAAACAATTCTGCTACATGAACAGCATCATTAGTCTTCTTGCAAGGAATGAAATGTGCCATCTTTGAAAATCTGTCAACCACCACAAAAATTGAATCATGCCCCCGCTGAGTCCTCGGTAAACCAAGAACAAAGTCCATGCTGATATCCTCCCAAGGCTTCTCTGGTACAGGTAATGGCTGATACAATCTTATATTCTGCTTCACTCCTTTCGCCATCTGACATACTCTGCAACTCTGTACAAACTTCTTCACATCTTGCTACAACTGCGGCCAATAATAATTCTCACTAACCAAACCAACGGTTTTATCACGACCAAAATGTCCAGCCAATCCTCCACTATGCTTCTCCTTGATGAGATTCTCCCTCATAGAACTTCGTGGAATGCACAACTGATTCCCTCTGAATAGCATATCATCCTGGATGATGAAATCCAACCATTTCGTCCTGTCTAGAGTAACAGGTTCTGTACAAGCTTTTCAAGCTTCACCAAAATCAGGATCCTCTGGATACAAATTCTTGAGTTCCTTGAACCCAACCACTTCAATCTGCATTTCTGTCAGCAATAGTTGCCTTCTGCTAAGAGCATCTGCAACCCTATTAGACTTTCCACTCCTGTGTTTCAAAACAAATGTATAACTCTGCAAAAACTCAACCCATTTCAAATGCCTTTGATTCAACTTTCCTTGACTATTCAAATATTGCAAAGCTTGATGATCAGTATACAAAACAAACTCCTTAGGAAACAGATAATGTCTCCACTTCTTTAATGCCTGAACTATAGCATAAAATTCCTGATCATAAACAGAATATTTCCTCTTGGCATCATTTAACTTCTCACTGAAATACGCAACAGGTTTACCTTCTTGGCTCATAACAGCTCCTATTGCAGTACCACTAGCATCACAATCTACTTGAAACACCTTATTAAAATCTGGAAGTGCTAAAACAGGTTGTTCTGTAACTTTTTGTTTCAATAATTGAAAACTCTTTTCTGCCCCATTAGTCCACTTAAATTCTTTTCTATCCCCTCTCATTGTTTCAGTCAAAGGTCCACAAATACTGCTAAAATCTCGGATAAACTTTCTGTAAAAGCTAGCCAAACCATGAAAAGATCTTACCTCAGTAGCATTCCTTGGAGTAGGCCATTCAAGGATAGCCTGTACCTTCTCTGGGTCCATTTTTAGACCTTCTGCTGAAACTACAAATCCCAAATACACTAACTCTTTCTTCACAAAACTGCACTTCTTCAAATTAATCAACAATTTCTCTTCTCTCAGCTTCTCAAATACCATACGAATATGCATCATATGCTCCTCCAATGTCTTACTAAAGATCAAAATATCATCTAGGTAAACAATGACAAACTTACTCAGAAATTCTTTCAGAACCTCGTTCATGAGCCGCATGAAAGTGCTCGGTGCATTGGTTAGCCCAAAAGGCATGACTAACCACTCATATAGTCCTTCCTTTGTCTTGAAGGCAGTCTTCCATTCATCTCCTTCTCTGATCCGAATCTGATGATATCCACTCTTCAAATCTATCTTTGAGAAATACACAGCTCCACTCAAACAGTCCATAATATCATCCATTCGTGGCAATGGAAACTTATACTTGATTGTGATCTTGTTTATTGCTCTGGAATCTGTACACATCCTCCATTCTCCATTCTTCTTTGGTGCTAATACCGCTGGTACAGCACAGGGACTCAGACTCTCACGGATCAATCCTTTCTGTAACAGTTCATGTACTTGTCTGTTCAACTCCTCACTTTCTGCAGGTGTCATTCTGTGTGCTGCCTTATTCGGCAAACTCGCTCCTGGGATCAAGTCCATCTGATGACTGATCTTCCTGACTGGTGGTAATCCATCAGGCACGTTATCGGATACAATATCCTGAAACTCATTCAACAAATCTGCAACTTCTACAGGAACATCTTCTACTTCCTCTTTACCAGCTTTTGGAATTAAAGCAAAACATACATGCTCATGCCTCATACCATCTAAGAAATTTCTTCCATCAACAAAAGTTATCCTTGCATTACCACATACTTTTTCTTCAGTCTCCTTCAATGGCTTTAGCTTATGCCGCACTCCATCCTTTGTCAGGGAATAGGTATTCGCACGACCATCGTGTACAGCACATCTGTCAAACTGCCATGGTCTACCCAACAACATATGACATGCATCCATAGATATGATATCACACAATACCTCATCTTGGTATCCGCCAATCTTGAACTTCACCAGGCATTGTTCATTGACCATGACCTTGTGGTCATCCTGTACCCAGGCAATCCGATATGGATGTGGGTGTTTCTGTCTCTTGAGCTTCAACTTTGTCACAATCTCTTCTGACACCAAATTGTCAGTGCTTCCACTATCAATAATCACATCACAACATTTACCTTCACACTTGCACCTGGTGTGAAACAGGCTCCTCCTTTGCTCAGGTTCATTCTCACCACTCAATTTGATGATCTGGCATCTTCATCTACATGTGCAACTCTGGCCTGGCCTTCATTTCTCCTTCTATTCTGCCTTGGCGCTGAGGACATTCAAATGCCCTGTGACCTTCTTCTCCACAGTGAAAACATGTTCCACGGAAGCCACCTCTTCCAGATCCTTGTCCTCTTCCTCTTCCTCTCTGATCTCTATTATTCTGATCCTGGAAGCGATTGGAATTATTTCCTCGCTGATTCTGACTACTGCTGGCCTCATCCTTCTTTTTCGGATCCTCATTTCGGCCACCATATGACCGTCCACCAGATCGTCCACCGCGACCTCTTCCGTTTTGTTTGCTCTCGAACTTCTTGTTCAACTTTTCCTCTACTTTTAGGACAAACTGGTATGCCTCTTCAATACTGTTCATTCAAACCAGATTCAGCTCCTCCTGAATGCTTGGCCTTAACCTATTAAGGTATCAAGCAACTTTCTTCTTATCAGCTTTTGCGTGGCCTGTTCTGATGAGAAGTCGATAGAACTCCTCTGTATACTCCTGAACAGATCTTCCTGCTTGCTTCAAACTCTGCATTTTCTTCAGTAGGTCAAGCTCATAATCAACAGGAATGAACTGCCGCTTCAATTTATCCACCATCCGATCCCATCTCGTGATTTTCTCCTTTCCCCTTCTATTTCGCTCCAACTCAATCTCTTGCCACCATATCTTCGCATGACCTTTCAGTCTGGCTTTCGCAAATTTGACCCTATCAGGATCCTCAACATCTTCATACTCAAAATATTCTTCACATTCATTGATCCAGTCGATCAATTCCTCTGGGTTAAGATTTCCAGAAAATGTAGGAACCTCAATCTTAGGTCTTTTCCCAATCTTGGAAATCGCCCGAAAAAGTCTTTCTTCCTCCTGGTTCACAATTTCAATTTCTCCTTCTTGATATTCTTCTTCGGCTTCATCCTCGCTTTCGTCTCTGACATTAAGATTCATTCCTCTGCGAATCTCTTCTTGCAATGCTCGCACTTGTCTCTGCAGCTCTCTAACCTCAGGTGTCACAACACCAGCTCTTCCGCCACGTTCCCTTCGTGGAGGCATTTTCGCGATGCGCGCTGAAACCCTAGCCACGGTCCTGGTGCAAACTGCCTCACAGTCGGCGATCTGTTTACACACTCAAGAACTCCTGCTCTGATACCACCTGATGAAGGGTGCTCCCCTTAATACCACAAACACATAACAGAAATAGAGAAACAACAACAATATGCAAGAACAGAAAATTGGCTTCTTATTATCTCCACAAATGTGGAATTACAAACTTTCAGAATTACAATATGCAAAGCCACATGGGCATTCCCTTACAATATTCTTTAGGACAAAGCCTCGAATCAATACCCAGATCTACTACCCAGAACTATTCTGAACTGCCTAAGACAATAATACAGCCTTCCTTATATAGGCAATTTTCCACCGCCTGGAAGGTTCCAGAATTTTAGCCAATAAGGCCGACCAAACTTAAAATTATTTTATTTTACATTTTATTACATCATAGTCGGCTCAAGATAACCTTTGAAACCCGAACAGAAATTTTGAAGAAAATTATTTTTCGCCATTTCAGGTGGCCCAACTTCCGAAGACCATAAGTCATCACCAGTTGACCCAATCGGCTATTATAACCCCATTTTGGAAACGTCACAAAGCGCTCTACAGGCTTGACTCGCGCAAGCGCCCGTCACCCAAATTTTCGACCTCATCCGGGGCTTCTAAAGCCTTCAAAACTGAGTTCAAAGTTTCTGTACCCTGCTGCCAATATCGAAAATCTTCAATATCTTCCAATATACACTTGATCTGGCAATGAAACTTTACTGGCAGACTTATATGACCAAAATGAACCTCCAAGAAAGAAATCAGATCATTCTGAGCACATACGAAAATTACCAAAAATAGTAATTTTCCATAAATAGCAGCTCTGCACAAAATAACCCTTATTGAATATAAAAACATAAATATTTTTGGGTGATGCAAGATTGCTCTTACACCCAGGATGCTCCTGCATCAAATACGTTTGACAAAATCTCTTCTATATCAAACTTGAGATCTGTTGATATTAAGATAATAGTATGAGTTTTTAAACTCAAAATTACTTATAAATGAATCTATTTGTCTATTCTTCTAATTTTACATAGATTCAAAATTGATGTTTCAAGTCTCTTTACAAATACATGTAAAATACATAGATTCAAAATTGATGTTACAAGTCTCTATACAAATATATGTAAAATTCAAAAATAAATAACGTTTTCATGGATTCTCATTGATTAATTTTTATGACAGTTTGTATAATTGTATTCATATAGTAGCCTCAGAAACATAATAGACATGCATGAGGCATGCATCCCTATTTCCGTTAGTCGAATAATTCGATCTAAAAACTTACAATAAATTGTTTTGTTTGGCATATAATAGAGCTCCTATTCTAAAATAGAATCTATGGAGATTTTTCAACGCTTACCACAAGAAATAGTGAGGGAAATTCTATTGCGAGTCCCTTACACATTTTATAACAAGCTCAAGCATCTATGCAAAATGTGGAAAGCGGTGATAGAAAGTGAGAAATTGTACAAAGAAAGAATCAGTTCTTAGAGATCGAATAAACTTGTATATTTTGTGGACTTCTCTGCTAATGTTCATCGAATGAAAATCTACAATTTGAAAGCTTTCAATTCAAATAAAGACATGCAAGTTTCTAACTAATTTTAAAAAGTTTCCAAAATTTTTAGGAAAAAATATGGTAAGTTTCTATTTTCCATTGTCAAAAAAGAAAAACTATCCAGGAGGGCTGACACCTATCTGATTTTAAAAAAAAAAATTCAAGAGCAAAGCTCCCACACAAAGCCTATTGGCTTAAAAATACATACTAAATTTGTAAGTACAGGGATAGTGATAAATTCTCTCAATAACAGAGATGCTAGAGGAAGAGGTATATGAGTAAAACTATCATGATTTTATAAACCATCTCAATTAAATAGTTTAAAATACCCTAATTGATTTAACTAACTAAATTTTACACCTGGATAATTTAACTAATTTAATAATACATATTTTTTTTATACATAAAATAGATTGTATATTGTGGTATTGCTCAAGATTTGAGTGTAGTTTTTTTAGTCAAACTCATTGACCCATGTTTCATGAGTACCAATACAATTAAATCATTGACCTGTATTTTCTCATGAGTTTACTCATGAAACATGGATCAATAAATTTGACTCTAAAAACTACACAGTCGAATCATGATAGCAATATCACAATTTGACTTGCTAATATCTCCTACTTATCAATAGATTGTATATGTACCTGCGTGCTATTACTATCCGTGGTGGTTTAAGATTTTTCTCGAGGTGTCTTTTATTTTTCATTTCCTCCATTCTCTTCTTTACCTTGTTTACCTCAATTTCTCTTAAGGTCAACCCATAAATTGTGTTTATCCCCGTATAGTAAAACATGCGAACATATGCTTTTGCAAAATTTGATGGGTTTCAACTAATTAAATGATTTCTTTGCCTTTTCATGATGCAGTTATTTTGAGAGAAAAAACGAGTTTATAACATTCATGTTATTTTGAGAGAAAATGCGAGTTTATAACATTCATGCTCATAAAAGGGGATAATGTTTAGTATGTATAGGAAAATCAGCCACGCACTAAGGCGTTCACTGCAGGATGCAGCAAAAGTTTCGTGTGCAGATACAAACTTCTAAAGACTGAAAACGCCATCTTTCAAACAATCCAACCGATCCTCCAACATTTTTTCTTAACCACTAAGACGCAGCTCAAAGTGCTCACTTCCAACTTTCTTGAGATGTACAAAATGTGCCATCAATGCAGCCCAGAACTGCAAAATGGAGAAAAACATTGACTTGAAGATTAAACACGAAGAAATGTAGAACTAGAATATACAATAACGTATGAAAATCAAACACACTTACCGATGGATATGAATAATAAGGTACATTAAACTCCTCGCAAACCGCTTTAACAATGGGATGTATGCTTGGGTAGTGAAGATGACAGACTGAGGGGAATAAATGGTGTTCAATCTGCAGTATGCACAAATAAAATCAACACGCCAAATAAACCTTCGTCAATGGAAAGATCTGATCATGGTAAATATAGATTTCAAATAACCCTTGCTGAGATCCCTCAATTTTTTCAATGTGCATCACTTTCTCAGGTTTATGCAATTCTGCAGTTACTGCTAGAGTCTAAGTTTTTGTTTGTTGTCTTTTGGAAAACAGAGTTTTTAACCAGGCAGTTCGAAATTCAAATTCATATGTAATAATGACAACCCAAACTGAAACTCCTAAATTTTCACTGGAAGCATTGATTTCAGTTCATAGTTAAACCCTCTGTAATGCTGTTTGAGTTTTGATGTTTGAACTTTACATCATGCAGGTTTAATGGAAACAATATGTTTGAGCAGTTATAGGAAAACAAGCACGATACACAAATACGATAGATATTTCAAATGCTAAGCTTGCTCGGATAATTCACGGTCTCAGAAAAGAGTATTAATGAAATTCTAACTTCATATAGTACATATGTGAAAACTGTAGCAGAGACTAACTAACATAATTCTGACCTATTATTTGAAATCTCTGTAAACTGAGACAGAAAATTACAATAACTGAGACAACAGTCCACAATTATTTCTTTCCAACTTGCTACTGAAGTTTCTCTGCATCTGCCATCTCTGCTCATTCCAGTGCGGCAAAGATATATTTATACTTATAGCGTTGTGAAGCGCTATGTATAAATATTATAGCGGAAAAGTTTTATCTCTTCGACTTCTGCAAAATTATCTGGAAACCCACTGTAGAAATCGTGCTAATCTGAAACCCTTACGGCACCCATGTATGATAAATATTGAGGCCCCCGCTCCAAATGTTCATCCCACCAACTATGAAGTCGCTGTGCAATCCTCACGCCAAAGTACGCTTCGCTCAGATTACTCCACGCACTCAAGGGAACGTTTTGCGCCAAATGGAATAATATCGAGCTCCCTTTGTTATGTATACACCCATTCCAAACTCTCACGGACTTATAATGTTCAGAATAAAATAACCTTATTACATTGAACTCATCATATAATGAGAAGACCCGTCGATATCACCTTTCAGAAAAGGTCGTACGATTCGCATAATGATTTCTCTAGGTACTTTGCAAATTTGTGTGAAGACTTCACAAATTTGATTCAATTGTGAATCCCGTCACGTCGTCCAACCTTCACTGATCTACTGAAGGTTTTGGTCTCAGCTTCTCATCATTAAATAAATTCATCACATCAAATTCATAAAGCATGCTTTGCTACAACCCACTTTCTTATAAAGACCTCCAGGACCTCCAGGAAATATCTAGAAGATTAGGCCAACTTATTAATCTGTCATAATTGGAAAAATTTATTTAAACAAATGATTTTTTTATTATTTTATTATTTTCATTTTATTTTATAATTAGATTAATCAATTAAAATGTTCCCTTTTGCAGAAATATTAATTTTTGGACAACTTAATTAATTTAATTCATTTCATGCAAATTACATTACAATCCTCCCGGCCCAAACATTACTTGCCCTCAAGCAATTCTTTACTGCACCACCAAGATCTCCAACCAGACGTATGAAGACCACTACATCACTATGTTGCTCCAATCTAATGCAATCAACACTACTGAAACCTGCAATGCTGAAATATTCCCACCATTATGCTGATCAGTGGTTCCCAATTGTTGGAACTAACATGACTCCCAATGGGAAGAGGATGATTCTCTTATCCGCTCTCCTAACAACAATGTTTCATCATAATTCCACCACTCCATACTCATTGTGTATACTGAAAATTGACTAACAACATGCTGCATACTCATCCTACCAACAATGTCTCATCATAATTCCACCACTCCATACTCATTGTGTAGACTGAAAAGTAACTAACAACATGCTGCATACTCATATGAGTGCTTATACTCATCCATTCTACAAACTCCAAACTGCCCATCATAGATGCATAAGAGATAGGAAACTCATCATGAAATGTCATACAACCCATAACTAGAAAACTCTTGCATCAATATCATATCCACTCCTTGGAAAATAAACTGGCAAAGTCGCCCACTCAATCACATTATTATTGTTCATTGCTGTCATCATTCTTGCTGCTGTTACCATTGGTGCTTCATCCACCAAAGCCTTGGGTATTAATCTTCTTTTCATCCTCCATGAACTCCAACTCCATCTGCTGGAAATCCCAAATGTATTGTCCAAGAGAATGCAACTATTGAATTCCTAATATGATATCAGAATCAACAACCTCAAACATGTAGAAATTCAATGCTCATTTGCGGTACCCTCTTGTTATATCTCCTCTTAAATCCATCATCAATCATAACAAAATCCTGAAAAGTCCTCTAATAGCAATCCTTCTCTTGTCAACACGCCAAATAAACCTATGTCAATGGAAAGACCTGATCATTGTAAATACAGATTACAATCCACTTCCTTTAATGATTTAAGTGCAGTACATACATATAAACACTTTTACACCCTAGGATTTATTCTACCTTTAAGAGGTGTTTTCCGAAACAGTACAAGTTTATCAATACACATTTCATTATATTTTACTAAAATCCTAAAGTTGTATTTATCTAAATAATGGGTTTATAGGAAAAATAAAAAAAAACAAGACCCAGGGATCTGCAGTCCCGTAGATCTGGCATACAGTTCTGATACTGAAGAGCCACAATACATTTTCCATTGATTAGAGCAGACAATAAAATTCAAAATGCTCCATGACCATGTAGCTGAAAACGAAGCAGCTGGAACACTACATAAAAAAAGCTTCAAATTAATAAAAACTAATGACCAACAACCATCCCAGGTCAGCCTGAAATTTCTTATATTCCATTAAAACTGTTTCAGGTTTTCTGTTAAAAGGTTCCAGCTCTGTTTCCCAGATCCATGTCTTGATCTGGCCACTTGGGTGTTGCTCGTCTTTCCTAAGGACGGCCCTTCCAAACTCACCAAACCAAATACATTTCCTTTCCGGCTTCTCAATCTCTGTAGATTTGGACAATTGGATTAGCAACCTTAAATAAAATTAGCAGCTAGCTCTAACAGCTGTCGGATTTGCGTTCCCATCATTAACAGGGTTAAAGGGACTGAATAGCTGATAGTAATTCAAATCCATTGAAGTTAGAACTCTTGGACCCACACACTGTTATCATGATGCAGGAGCATCTTGGGTCTTTGAGCAATCTTGCATCAACCAAAAACATTTCATGTTTTCTGTACATGTATATTGTTTGCATTATATTTGTTGCGGTTGTTGGTTTCATGTTATGCGAATATTACATGATGTTGAGGACCTATTTTGGAACCTTCTCCTATAAGCGCATAATGATGCATAATGATTGGATGGATGGTTTCAAAGTTAGAGCTGTTTTCCTTGCTGCCGGAGCCGTATTTTCCTGCTTTTCGCGTGCTGATTGCATGTCGTGTAGCCGTTGATCCGTAATGAATCAGCCTTTGCGCTCTTAGGGACTTAAAGAGGACCTAAAATACTATCTTTTCCCAAGACCACAAATCCTAATTCATCAGGAGTTGGGAGTTATGACTGTTTTCCTTAGGTATCGATTTTAAACCAGTTTCACGCAAAACATGGGGTTTTTGTCTTGCGCGGTTCCGTATGATGAAATGGGATCTTGCTAAGTTAGGGATATGTTCTTGGATCATGTGTGGACCTAAATGTAACAACGCATCATGTTTTGTTGTTTATTTCTTTAGTTTTGGTTTACTCTTCTAGGCTGGACCTATAATGTAATTAAATGTCTGACTGACCGACTTGTGGCTTTGCTGGCTATATATTTGGAGCTTGGATTGTTGTAGAAAGGGAAATAGGGAAGAGTCAGTAGATCTGATAGCATTTGGATCCTAAGAGATCTCGAAGATCATATTGTTATCTGATAGTTGTAATAGAAGAGCTAGTGGTTTGCATGCTTGGAGACAAGGAGATTTTTTGGAGGCTTGCGAGCTCAAGTTCAAATCTTCCTTAGTGTTTCCATCAGTTGCTGATTTGTTTCAGAGCTGGACTAGCTGAGAGATTGCAGAAGTACTTTGATTGTATTTGGCCCTAACCCGGAAGGCCTTACAGTCGGGCATGTTAATGAAAATTTAGTTGGAAACATTGTCTTGTTGTGTAGTTCCGCATTGTGGTGTTTGGCTGTTTGTTTGGACTGTCCTTAATTGGATCCTCCTTACCTTGACTGCATCATATCATCATCAAAGCTAGACTATTTTGAATTAAAGGCTCCAGTTTATAGAGATCTGCACTGTACACTTTCTTCTTATGCCAAGTAAATTTAATATCATCTGCCACCCTAATCAGTGATAGACAGAGAGGGGTAGTTGGCTGTAGGAAATTAATCTTATGTCCAACAGTTTTTCTGGGTTGAGGACAACATGAAACACAGGGACATGTTCCAGGGATGGTAGAGATGAAAGCCCGTTTTGGGGGGACAGCACGGAATTGTACATTAATATTTTAAATATAATTGGGAGAATTCAAAATAATAAATTTTAAAATATAAGAAATCAAAAAGCACATAATAGTTAAAACAAATATGGCAATATAGCTGTAAATGAAACTTGAGATTGTTCCAGGGCAGGTTTTGCTGTAGTAAACAGCAAAGCATTATACCATATTTTTCTCTTCCAGCAGTGGCTCCATTGTCTTAAGTAACAAAGCAAATTGAGAGATTCGATGTTTACATGTTTAATTAATTTGCACGATGGAACTAAGTAATGTATGCCTTCTTGAGATATCAGAAAGCATATTATGAGCGGTTTCATTGTTATAAATAGATAAGATAAATATCAAAATGCTTTAGATCACTTTCTATTAGTGTATTGTTTATTTAGAAGAAGATACATGTAAATTTCTGAATTTAACTTTGTTATCAATATCTTTTTTCTGTCTCCATTTTGGTTTTTGTTC
The DNA here is from genome assembly GCA_027943335.1 of Chamaecyparis obtusa. NCBI lineage: Eukaryota > Viridiplantae > Streptophyta > Pinopsida > Cupressales > Cupressaceae > Chamaecyparis > Chamaecyparis obtusa. The sequence goes on from BSBK01001011.1 coordinate 734,927, forward strand.
TTAGATTATAAAGTTTGATTTTAATATTTAGTCTATTTTCTGTTTGTTTTATGTTTGCATATCTTTTTTCTGTCTCCATTTTGGTTGCATCATGTGAGTTCCTTTTATCACATCATCTTATTCTGTATTGAAACCTTAATTTGCAATCTTGCAATGTAATTCTCTTTTGTTATTATTAGAGTTAAATCTATCTATTTTTTTTTCTCTCTCTTCCGTAGATTTATTTCTCTTTCTAATGGTCACTCCTCTTCTATGTTTCCATATTCTCTCTATGTTCAAGATGGAAACTTCCTCTTTCTTTTTTCTCTCTTTAGAATGTTTCTATTTCTCTCTTTGTTCGTTATAGAAACATTCTTGTGTATACTTGTATATATAGATCATTTATGATCTTTGTTTAATAACACATTCATTATTTTACAATAATATGGTATCAGAGCTTTTTTTTTTGAAAAATAATAATTTCATTATTGACATTTCCTAAGTTATTTTTTAAAATAGATTTTGAAAATTTTTAATTTCTTTATGAAATTTCAGACTCGTAAGATTTTTTAAATCCCTTGCTTGGGTGTGTTCAAAAATCTATTTGCAGGAATTCATTTTTTTATAACTCGGCTCGGGTTTTTTGTTTTCCTCTGTGTTGGATGTGCTTTTCTCTCTGCTAGACGGCCATTTGCACCTGCAACTTTGTTTTTTAAGCTTATCTTCAATTTTTTGGGGGTTTTTTGCAATCGGCTAGGGTTTCTTTTGAAACTCTCGTTTTTCGTGCCGGATTCAAAAGCTTTTTGTAAATTCTTTGTGGGCTTTTGCAGATATCAACTGGGTTGCTTTTGTTTTTTCTAGGTGCATCATTTTCCATGCCTCGATTTTTGAGCCAATAGATTCCTTCTGGGTTTTTTGTGCTCTCTTCTAGGTGTCTTTTCATTTTTTCTGGGTCTTCCGTCAATCTACCTCGAAATTCGTGCCTTTTTCAAATATTCACTTTTTTTTTTGCATTAGAAAACATGTCATGGCATCTCTCACCAATCTTCTATTGGAAGGCAATCAACGATTCAACGAAAAGAACAACACTTGCAAGCAGAGAATGATGACGATCTTTGAGTACAAACGCCTTGAGGTGCTTGTTTTGGGTATTGAGTCTCGTCCTACCACAGTTGATGCTACTCAAGAGAAGTTTGATGAGCATAACCGAAAACCAATTATGCTCATTAAGCTTTCAATTACTTATGATCAGCTACCTCCTCAAGTGTCATTCGGCAAGACAGTTGCAAAGATGTAGACTACATTGAAGGATCTCCATGAGACATCAGACAAAAGTAGAGCTTTCCTTATGAAAAATCAGCTATTCTCTATTATTATGGATGAGCACATGTCCTTACAGGAACATCTTCTGAAGATTAAGGACATCAGAGGTTAGCTTGAGGCCATTGGTCGTACAATGGAGGAAGAAGATATGGTAGTCATTACTCTGAAAAGTCTACCATAATCCTATGAGCACTTTATTGAGACGCACAATATTACTGCAACTAATGTCACCTCAAATTTTCAGATTTATGCACCAAACTTCTCCAGTAGGATCGTTGGAAACAACAATTTGGTAGCAGTGTTGCTTCATCCTCCTCTGAACAAGCATTTACAGCCCAATCCTTTCACAAGGATAAAGGCCCATCTCAGTCATCAACTCAGTCTCAGGATATCTCCAAAAAGAAGCAAATTCAACGCAACTATTGCCACAAATTTGGCCATGTGATCCAAGATTGCAGGACTCGAATTGCTTTTGATCAACGGAAGCAAGGAGGGTCTCAGCCACAGGCCAATATTGCAGAACATATAGAGCTCACTGATCAGCCCAAGTCTGTCTTTTACGCCTTCTAAGGATTCACTTGCACGCTTTTGTTTTGAAGTTAATAATCTATCTATTTTTGTTTCTCTCTCTTCCATAGATTTATTTCTATTTCTAATGGTCACTCCTCTTCTATGTTTCCATATTCTCTCTCTGTTCAATATGGAAACTCTCTCTTTATTTTTTCTCTCTTCAGAATGTTTCTATGTCTCTCTTTGTTCGTTATAGAAACATTCCTGTGTATACTTGTATATATAGATCACTTATGATCTTTGTTTAATAACACATTCATTATTTTACCATAATAGTTATGACTATTGAGTCATAGAGCACCTCACTCTAGGCCATGCCTCCATCTTTATATCACATTGACTTCTCTTATTGCTACTTCTCTAAATTTGTTTGAGTTGGGGTCATGATATCACGAAATAGTGAAATCTATCCTACAAGTGTGCAATACATCATAACCTTTTCTTCTATTGTTGTTCCATATTATTTTTGAGGCTTAATATGCAAATCCACGTGCATCCACAAGGAGCTGTAACGCTTCATGTGAACTTCCGGACGCACCAGAATCAGCTTCCGCCTCTTCACGCATCCGGATCTGGATCAGGGGCCTCAGCAAGAGAGCATCCGATAACTTAGGTCTAAAGAGAAATGCCTTTACTATTTTGTATGACCGATTTACTATTATTGTTTTCAAAGCTCTGTCATAATATTTTCTAGAAATTATTATATTATAATAAAAAATGGTGTTTGCAAGTACCCCCATCTCCCGGTGACTATGGTTCAAATCATAGTGACAGGACTCGGCAAGTCCCGAGCCGAGTCAGGCTTGCCGAGGCAAAGTGACCCAGCAAGCTAACTCGGCCGAGTCCTCACAAAGTCCTACAAGACTCGCTGTGTCCCGTGGCCTGGACTCGAACACATACAGCCATGTCCAAAAAGCAAAAAATAAAAAAATTTAATTGTTTTTAAGACTTTTAAAGATTTTTCTTGGTAACATGTCACACCTGGTCATTTTGTCAACTTCGGGGCAAGAGGATTTATACAAATATAACATTTAAGTATAAGTGACATTTATTTATTTCTTATACTTAAATGTTATATTTGTATAAATGCTCCTGCCCTGGAGCTGAAAAAATGACCAGGTGTGACAACATGTTACCAAGAAAAATCTTAAAAAATCTTTAAAACAATTAAATTTTTTTATTTTTTGCTTTTTGGACATGGCTGGATGCATCCGAGTCCAGGCCACGGGACTCAACAAGTCCTGCAGGACTCGCCAAGGACTCGGTCAAGTCAACCTGCTAGGTCACTTTGCCTCGGCAAGCCAGGCTCGGCTCGAGACTCGCCGAGTCCTGTTACTATGTTTAAGTTATATTTGTATAAATACATTCCAAGATGTTTGAGATAGGTTTCAACTTCAGAGGAGTTAAAATGCAGATTCTAGATTTTGGGGGTTTTCAAAAAATTTCAGACTTAGCCAAATTTCAGGATTCAGCATGCCTTCAGCAGTGTTATCTCCCACAACCTGTCCTAGCTTTTTGAGGGCAAATTGAAGCTGGAACAAGGATTTTCTAATGATTTTAAGAGCTAAAAAGGTCATTCCATCATTTGCAAAGACTTAGAAGAGAGGAAAAAGGCGTGGGAGAAGAATATAGGGGTTTTAGAAAATAGATTAGCAAATCGATTGGCTAGAGCGCGAGGAGACCCAGTGGAGGACCCTGAAGCTGAGAGTGAGGGGTCTGAGGATGATGATGAGGATGAGGATGAGGATGATGAGGATGCCACTGAGGTTGAGCCTCAGACACAGGGACAGAAGATGGTTGCAAAATATTCCATGACCTATCTTAGGCGTACACGTAGGAAGACATAGGGCCTTAGTCTTCTAGGCTCTAGCTTTTATTTTGATATATGTTTTGAGTTTTTCATTCCGTGGATTTCATATTCCATGAATATTATAGACTTTTGACGATGACATTATTTATATTTCAGATTTCTAATGTGTTATTTAGTAACTAGTTTAACAGTTAACTTATTTCCTTCAGAAATTCGCATTTATACTTATGTGATCAATGTAAACTTGTTTATGTGTGCAAAATAGCTTCTATTTATCTCAATTATTGTGTCTTTGATGTTAATTGACTGAATGATGCATGAAAAAAAAATTTAATCCTTAAAAATCTTTGAATTTCTTGGGTTTTTCAATTTGCCGAGTCCGGGCGCCGAGTCCGAGTCCGAGCCCAAATCTAGCTTGTTGAGTCCAAGGCGAGTCCAAGTCTTGTAACTATGGTTCAAATCTATTTCTTCATGCATTTGAGTAATGCCACCCCGAACACCACCTAGTGTTAAAAAGCAAAAATTAAAAATTGTTTTTGGACCCATTTATTCCACATGAAATTTGTAAATATTAATATGGATATATAATTTACAACATATTAAACTCTGACGGGAATCAAACTCACTTTTTATGTATAAAATAATATAGATCATGACAACCACTTCATGATTGATTAATGTTAATGTTCTGGTAGCTTCGAGAGATATAACTCATACCTGCAGAAGTTTTGCGGTTGATTATGGTTAATTATGATTATGAAGCGGTTCATATTGTGTAACGTCTTTTATGTATTGTCTTTGCCCATCCAGAGATGTATTGCGCCTCCTACATCGTGTTTGTATTGTTCCATGTCATCTGTTCTCTCTCATATATGATTCTTATTATGTTGACTTCGCCCTTGCTGGTATATGATGACATGGCACCGTTTCTAAGATGACTTGGCTTCGGTTATTCTTCTTGCGGTGTATCTCGTCGTTTGATGGTTATGAATCATGTTGACATTATGTTTTGGTTTACCGTCAATAAAATAAAGGGTCTTGTTGGTACTGGTAACAGTTGTCTCTTGGCTTTCCACAAGAGCCTCTTCAGTTACAGAGACAATTCAATGGTTCGTGTGTTGAAGAAACAGATAGTCTCATGACACATTCATTCAGACGACACAATATTATCGTGAATTTCTGTAGAGAGTGTTCAGCTGTTGCGTGAATGTTGAGATTTCATATCATCTGTGATGGTGATCATCGGGGATATACAGACAATATTATTGTGTGCAGTGATTATTCAGGAATGTAAGTTCGAGACTATTGTGGCAGGGGGTGTACCATTTTTGAATCCACTTCTTACATTTCTGCTTCAGTTTTTTATTTTGAGATCACCGTGTCTATTCAGACTGGAGTGTCTTTGTTTATTGTTGCATATTGGTTCAGACTGTGAAATGATCTAAGATCATTTGTAATATGTCAATCACTTATTCATGGTAATCTATGAGATTCTTTTATGCTATTCAGGAATGAAAGATTATTGCAGAGACTAGCAGGCTATGCTTGAGCTGCTAAAAGTCTTCCATTGTTGATTGTTAAGTGTTAACAATCTCATTTAGATGGTCTTCTGACTACCTTGTGAGGCATTGTATTCAATTTTGAGGATTCAATAAAGGATCTATTTTTCGGGTATGGTTGGGTTTTCCCCTCGAGTAGGAGAGTTTTCCCAAGGTAAATAATTGTGTCATCTGTTTGTATGCTTTTCTGGTTTTCTGTATATTGCATTTATATTATTCTGGTTCAAAACATTAACAATTAATTCCCCCTTTGAGGGATTGATTTAGCAATAATTAAAAATCATACCAACTCTAAAACTACTGTGCCAGTAAGACTTGAAATTGTTGTGTGAAAAGGTTTTTTGTTGCAGCATTGCAAGTTTGCAGTCCCTGCATAATAAGTCTTCTGATGGTGTGCAACAGTTCTCAATTGCTGTGAAACAAATTTTATGTTGCTTCACAAAAATCTACAATTGTTGTACACTAGCCATAAATTGTTGACTAACAAGCTTCTTAATTGCTGTGCAACAGGTTAGTGACAAATATAGTTGAAGTTCTCAGTGAATAGAAACAATTCTTAAGGATTTCAAGAATGATGGTTTCTAGTATAGGTTGATTCTTGTAACTTTCAAAGCACTCCTTTTCAAGGGTTGATGCTCAAACTGCTGTTAACAATTTTTAATGTTTTATGTGAAGGGAGTGGGCTCTCAGTCAACAATTTGAATCAATATATAAAAAATAATTAGCCTATGATGTGTATTGAACTCTAATTTTGATCTATATATGAAGGAAATCAGCAATATGTTCCCTGAATTCAGATTTATGCATGTTTTTTTAATTTTGACTGTAACAATGCAACAACTATGGTTCAAGTTGTACAAAGAGAGAACTAGAAAGTACAATTTGGCAAAATATTGTATCAACCAAAAAGTTCAGTTGAAAGAAAGAAGGTTGTTGACAGTTGTTCTAAATTTGTCTATCACAATGCCACAACTATGGTTCAAGTTTTATATAAGAGCTGTAAAGTACACTGGAAAATATCTTATCAATGAAAAAGTTAAATTGTTGGAAATGAATTATAAAAAAAATGCATTTTTTCCATAATATGCATAATCCAATATAGAGTCAATATCTCATATTGTTGACCAAGGAGTTAAAAACAAATAGGACCTAAGTAAAAAAAGAATCAAGGAAAGGAAAATATAGTTTTTTCACAATCCAATGATACCTGATAGTTCAAGCCACCACTCAAATGTGTCCATAGCATAGAGTTCGTACTAAAGTTTGTAGTTGTCCTGACCTTCAATATTACAAGATACAAATATAGTTTAGAAGAGCCATATTTTTTCAAAGCATTGCATTTTATAAGAAAAAAAAAAGGATACAAAGGTTCTTATTGTCTAATTATAGTGAGCAACCCCTACATAAGCTCTCTGAAGATTTTTCTCTCTCAAGTTCTGTATGAATGAGCAAACCAAACTCTTCAAACATTCAAAACTTATTTTAGCCAGAAATCTATACAGGATTATTCAGTTAATAGCAAGAATGATGTCAACTTCAAATCATCGCCATAACACCATTCAATGCACTGCTAGAAGGATAAATAAATAAAAGTAAAAACATAATCACATGGTTAACAAAAAATTTACCAAATGTCTTTATTATTATATATAGCAATGCAATGCACCAATGAAAGGAAATCATGAGAACACACACTCCAAGAATATTAATAAAATTCAGAAGTCATTAGCAACACAATTAGGATAAAACAAACTGGTATCCCAGAGACAGGAGTTTGCAGTGGGCCACCCGTAAAAGCACGTAGAATGAAATGTACCAAATAATATATCCTAACTTACCGATGCGCACCAATCCTGGGCGGATGCGGAGGCGGGTGCGTTCGGATGCGGATCCGGATCCGAATGCCCTGCGGATGCCATCCAAAAGCGCATCCTGGGCGCCCGGATGCGTTGGGATGCGCTCCCTGCGGATGCCATCCGAAAGCGCATCCTCGGCGCCCAGATGTGTTGGGATGCGCTCACAGCACATCCCAACGCATCCGGGCGCCCAGGATGCGCTTTCGGATGGCATCCGTAGGGCATCCGGACGCATCCGGGTCAAACCGCGGGCCCAAACGCAATTTTAATGAAAAAAGCAACGTTTTCAAACATTAAAATATGCATTTCAATGACTTTTTTATTCATTGTTTGACTTGGAAACCCTAAAACGGCCCTAGAAGAGGCCTTTCAACATTCATTCTTCTCATTTCTTATGCAGCTTGAAGATTTTTTCATTTCTCTACATTTTCGATTGTGAAGCTAAGGTGATTGTTTTCGAAGAGGAGCGTTCGTGGGCTGAGAGATAGCTTCCACGGAGGAGTTTTCAGCATCAAAGGTAAGCATTTGATCCCATTGTTGAGTTTTTTAATGGATTTTTTGAAGGTTTTGATGGATTTTTTCAAGTTTGGGAAGAAATATTTGAAGTTTTTTTTTCATTTTTTCATTTTTTAAGAAATAATGAAACAAGTTTAGCTATTTGTATTAGACTATTTTTGTATCATTGTTTTGCACTTGTAAGCTTGATGTTCGTAGTTTTTTTCTAAATTGTATTTATTTATTTTCTTATTATAGCAAGGAAATCAATTGTATTGTGCATTGTGCAAGAATGGCCACCGCCGGTAGTCAAAGTTCAGTGGGAGGGCAAAGTAATGATAATTTTAATATTGATGTAGGATCTCCCTTATGGAGACATACCACTAGAGTATCACAGGTTTCAAGAGGTGGCTCGTATCTTTGGAAGTGCAATTTTTGTCAAAGTAACAAAGGAAAACCATTTAATAGCTCATATTCCGGTGTAAAACTTCATTTTATGGGCCCTTCTGGAAAAGGTATTGCAATGTGCAATTGCCCAAATGGGAAGGGGCTGTCTAGTGCACAGATAGCTTCATTTATAAAAGAACAAGAAGAGGTTGACTGTTTGGTTAAAAGATCAAAAAAGAGTTTCTATCAACCTCCATCCGAAAAGAACAAAATGCAAGTACCCGATGAACCAGTTGTCTCCTCCAAACATCCATTCTTGGAAGTACCTGTACCGGGAGAGGAAGAGGAAGAAGTAGAAATTACAGCCCGCAAAAGAGGCCCATTGGATAGTGCATTTAAAATGGAGGCAAGAGAGCTTGCTGATGAAGCCATTGCACGTTGTCTCTATGCTAATGGTTTTCCTTTCAACTTGGTAAGATCACCATATTGGAAGGAAATGGTGGAAGCCATCAATAAAGCCCCAGCTGATTACGTAAGTCCCGAGTATGAAAAGGTGCGTACCACTTTGTTGCAAAAAGAGAGGATTGCTATAGACAGGGCTCTTCAACCAATTAGACATTCTTGGAAAACTTCAGGTATAACTATTGTGTCTGATGGATGGAAAGATACAAGAAATCGACCATTAATCAATATGATTGCAATGTCCCCCAAAGGGTCAATGTTTTTGAGGGCTGTTCATTGTGAAGGGCAGGTGAAGGATTCAGTGTTCATTAGTAGAATTCTCATTGAGGCAATAGAGATGGTGGGGAGTGAGAATGTGGTACAGGTAGTTACAGACAATGCCAAAAATTGTAGGGGTGCAGGTGCTTTGATTGAAGGTCGGTATGACCATATTTTTTGGACACCATGCACAGTACACTCCCTAAACTTGATCATGCAACAAATTGGCACTCAAATTGATTGGGTGAAGCAAATTTACCAAGAAGGGGAGGAGATACAAATGTTTGTGACGAACCACCACATGTCACAATCCATATTTAGAACATTCTCCAAATTGGAGCTGCTGAAGGTAAATACTAAACTCAAATTGTAATTACTAAATTAGTAAATTTCATTTATTTTAATTTATGGTCATGTTCAATTATCAAATTGTATATAAGTTATAACTTTGCTTGATATTTATTGACATATTGTTAACTTACTTTATGCTTAGGTTGTTGAGACCCGTTTTGCGTCTCATACTATTGTTATGAGATAACTTGTGAAGGTGCAAACAGCATTAAGCCAAATGGTTATTTCTAACCAGTGGGGTATATGGAAGGCTTCAAATTCAGAAAGAGCCCAAAAGGTCAAGGCTTTGGTCTTGGATGACAGTTGGTGGGCTCGGGTGCAATTTGTGTTGGATTTCACGGACCCTATCATGACCATGCTCCGCTTTGTCGATACAGATACACCTTGCTTGGGGGATGTGTATGATGGCATGGACACCATGATTGAGAAGGTAAAAGTTGCCATACAAAATCATGAGAATGACCGCACAAAATGTGAAGCCTTATGCAATAAGGTGGAGGCAATCATTCATCATTGTTGGGAGAAGATGACTACCCCATTGCACCTCCTCGCATATGCATTATCTCCAAGGTACTATAGTCAGCAAGTACTTGGTATGCCAGGAAGAGTTGCACCATATGCGGATGAAGAAGTTGCTAATGGGTGCTACAAAGCTTTTACAAGGCTCTTCCCAGATGATCAAATGCACGACTCAGTGAGGGAAGAATTTGGCTTATTTGCTTCGGGTTCAAAAATGTCTCCATATGCAATCAAGGACCAATATAAAACAGGAGCTATCACTTGGTGGTACATGTATGGTCAACCATTCAAGTATCTACAACCTCTTGCAATCAAAATCCTGTCACAAGTAAGTTTTTTTGTTGTTTTTTGTTTACCACATGTATTCTACAATTTATTGTTTAACATTCTTTAAATTGTTTTTCATTTGTATGTTTAATTGTGTGAACACTATCCAGGTTGCAAGTTCTTCTGCTGCTGAAAGGAATTGGAGTACATACTCCTACATCCATTCAGTGAAGTGCAACCGGTTGGGCTCAAAGAAAGCTGAGGACTTGGTTTACATTCATACCAACTTGCGTCTTTTGTCACGCAACCAAAATGAATACAAGGAAGGGTCAACCAAGCTTTGGGATGTAGTCCCTGAGTGTGCAAACTTGGATGCAACGCTTCATGATCTTACTGCAGTCACAGATGATGGTGATGATACCATCACACATGGTGCATCTAGCACAAGTGGAACCGTTCTTGGTTCAAATGATCTTGACCTTGCAGCAATTGGACTTGGAGATAATGAGAATGTGGATTTTCTTGAGAATCCTTATGATTCTCAATCTGATTAGTAATCCTTGATTGATAAACAATGAAACATTGAATGATGAACTAAGTTTTGAGTTTGTAATTTAAATTAGTTATTGAACTTCTTTCTATTTGAATATGTTTGTCTATGAACTATGAAGTTTAAGTTGAAGTTCAACTATCAAATATGAAATATCTTGAATCTTGTCACTTGATGTCTTGATCAATGGTAAAGTATCATTATTCTGATAATCTGATTCATACTATGATCTATCAAATGATTTATTTAATATTTTTGTATATTTCAGATTTCTTGCACTTCATATATATATATATATATATATATATATATATATATATATATATATATATATATATATACGCATCCAAACGCATCCACATCCAAAAAAAAAAAAAATTCACGCATCCGCATCCCGCATCCGCATCCGCACCCGAATCGACAACTTAGATTATATCCCTTCCTCACATTTTTATAGCATAGGATGCAATTTTTGTGGCTAAAGATGAGAAGAATGAGTTATGGACTATTTCCCCAAAGTGATAAAAAAAAGTGATTGTCACATGTAAATAACCCTTTGGAATTGCAAAAGAGATGAAACCAAAAGTTAAATGTCCTTACATTGAAAGAGGGATAAAGACATATTTAAACTAGGAAAGGAGAAAGCTCAAAGTTTATATATCCACTGTTAGGTGTGTGTCACGAGTTGTGGTGCACACCTAGCGAAACACACACCTAGCAAAGGACTGAAATCATTTTAATATGTGGAAAGGGATACTCAAGTGAATGTCATTCAAATATGCACATTAACTTTCAAAAACCAAATGTTCACAACACTTGCTAAAAGCTAAGTATTAAGAAGTATCATTCACAGGTGTACATGACAGGGATTGGTACACACGTAAGAAAAGAGCAAATCAGCAAGGAGACAATGAAAAATATAAGCATTTACAAAGATGTGCACCGAAGGGATAGAAACACACCTAAGCATGAAGGACCAAATGCAATCACAAAAGTGCATGCTTGAGAGGCTAAGATGCACTTATACAAGGAAAAATCAAAAGCTCACTTCACAAAGGTAGAAGCATCTTACAAAAATTTAAAAAATATAGACTTCTGCATATAGATGCACATCTAAAGAAAAGTTGTGCACCCCATACAGGAAACAATATTTGTTTTAAAACAAGTTCAAACCCATTGTCAAGTGCATGCATGGGGGTTTGCAATGCACCTCATAAAAGAAAACTCAAATTTAATAACTTAATATGCAAAGATTCAAAACCAATATATAGATATGTGTGAGGGTCGTGACATGCAACTCACCACGATAACTTTCAAATCTAGTATCACATGCACATCTAGGGTCCAAGTGTGCACTTCAAAAAAATTCTGGTTAACATCAAAGTTTGGAAACCCCAATGTTAGGTGTGACCTAAGGGGCAAGGGTGCATCTCAATAAAGGAAAAAAAAATCAAATATTCAAAAAAACCCTTTATTGGGTGCTCAGCTTACCAAAGCAACCAAGGTTGTTCGGAGACAAATCTCAAACCTCCTAGGACACATCTCAAAAATTTAGACATTTTTTTTGTACTAGAAACAAGTACAAAGACATCTCAAGTTGCAGGAAACATCCCATCTAAATCTCATAGAATCTCTCCTAAAAAACCGTAATGCACAATCTCCACAAAGGAAAATCTTAACAATAAAAAAATGGAAAAAAACGCTAGAAAAGCATCAGTGTACATTTATTCACAGAAAACAAGAGAAAGTTACAAGAAAGTGCTCAAAGAAATCCATTATTTTCTATTCACGACCAGTCACCGGAGAACATGTATTTATTCACATCTTGGACTAATACAACTCAGAAAATTGCATTTAAAATAAAATAGACACCCACAAAAGTCACTATAATGATTATTTATATGTTTTACTCCGTGCTGCAAGGGGGCATGTCCCCAGCTCTCAAACCCTCATCCCCTGAGGCATTTCAGGGACGGGAGAACATTAGGGGATATCCACTAGCTGTCCCGTTTCCCCCAATATGAGAAATTGTGGAAATGTCCAAGAACATGTCCCCAAAATTGGGGATGACAGGAAACATGTAGGTGATGCCTAGTCATTCCCAAGGCAGTCGAGGACATCCCAGACGTCCCCTAACTGTCCTGGTGATGGCTAGGCGTCCCCTACAAAAAGAGACTGTTAAATATATCATGACAACGGTGACAGCAATGACTGTAGTACAACAGCATTAAATATATCATGATTCAAATCCATAGTTGATGATATAACAGTTAAGACTAACAGCAATAATTTGGATTTCTGATTTCATTGTTCAAAAATGTTGCAACTTCAAAATTCTTGATATTGTACCAAAGGTGTATTTGCCATAGTATGGTACTGTGTGAGGACTACAAACCAATAATTTCTTTTCAGAATGTGGTTGGCATGCAAGCTTCTGCAGACATCATCTGTTAACATTGTCATGTTATATTACTGTTATAATAGTATTGTTCATTGACTCGTAGAAAATTTGACTCTCACTATCTTATATATGGAAAATGGCCCTCGGACTGCCGTCCAAATCCCCAAAACGCAGTGGAACATAGGTTTTACTTTTAACATTTAACAAAACATGTTTCTAAGAATCCACAATGGCAGAAGTAATCAAATGTTTCTGCTACTTTTTCCTCTTAGAAATAAAGAGTGTCAAGGACTCAACAACTTAAACAATTGGGCATTGTGTATATTATATTAGTTTTTGTGTGTTTAAATTTGAAAGTTCGATATCATGATATTGATTGTCAAAGAAACTAAAATATCAAACGATTAATCTATTTCAATTTTCCTCTTGTTCAACTGTAATGTCCCGTCAGATTATTTTATAATATCAGGACAATGTTTCTTACCACTTCAATTGTAAGAGACTTCTTCTTATTAAGACTTTTATTGTCAATACTTATCTTGATACTATGTACAGTAATGCTTACATAAATCTGCACTTACAGGACTGATATAGATATGGAATGTAATTGTAATGAATCACTAATATATAAGATAGGTCCCACGTATAATGATATATTTATTGAATAGGCTATAATATTATGGATTTCTAATCTAAAAGATGGATATGTTGATGACTTATCCTATCTCTATGGACCTTGTAATATAAAGGGTTTATCTTGATAGCAATGTATGGATTAAACAGATGCTCAATGTACATGTAATGATAACTTCTGATGTGAAAGAGAATCTGCAGTATATAACCCTTATTGATATGCTGATTGTTTGTCCGCCAATGTGTTGTTCTGTTTGTAACTAATTTCTAAATACCAATTTGATGAGTTTCCAATACATATAATCTAAATCTCTATTTCGATCTTTTGTAATTGATGCTGCGATCTTCATGAATTGATAAGTGTGTTGGCTACTCCCCTTCTTCCTTACTCCCCTCCTTCCCAATTGAATGTGTTTGGGGCTTCACATATCTCCTTGACAGGTCATATTATTTCTCCTTTGCATCCCTTCAAGGTTAAATCTGTTTATTAGTGTTGCTTAGTCTTCTTAAGCCATAAATGTAACTGATGCCTTATTACTAAGATACGTGCCTTTTCAAAACTTACTCAATTATATCCAGTATGTTAATCACTACCTTTTAATCTCCTAATACCACTTCATTGCCCGTGTTGTTATTAGTTACTGATTTCCGTTAATGATAACATTGGTGCTGTTTAACATTTAAGACTATCTCATCATCATTATCTTAATTGGTCACCTTCACTATCGTTTCATATATGTAGATCTTTGGCAGCAAACAGGACACAAAATATCCATCACATTAATCTTTGATGTTGGATTTATGGAGAACTGCCATTGATGTCCACCAAGAGTTTATCGTGGTTGGTGCTAAGATGATTGGTGGCAAATATAAGACCCTAAGATCTGGTGAATACCTCCATTCAATTGATGCTTCCCTCAGATCATGAGTCTTCTTCTCTCATGGGTCCCACTAATACAGAAGCTCTGCAATGTTCTTCCATTTTCTCCAATTCATGCCAATAGTTTTCATTCTTTGCTGGCCCAACCCATCCGCTAGTTATTTCTAATGATTGCTGTAGATTAAGAATCATTGGTTTATCGACCACAGTCACTGATAAATGATTATTGGCTTTCATTTTTCATAGGAACTATTGTTCCTTGAAATCATCATCATTATTGGTCCTTCATTAATTATAATGTAGATTATTATTATTCATTTATTTTTGTATTCTAATATTATAATTTTAATTACTATTAATTTATAATTATTAATTATTAATTATTTCTATATTAATCTTGTTATTAATTTTAATATTTTAATTTTATTATCATTATTTATTCAATAAAATTTTATTATTAAATCCTATTTTGAGTTGGGGACATCACATCAACTTGACGTGTTCGAAGTTTCAGTATTAATATTTTTTATGTATAACTAATATTATATATTTCACTTTTTATTTTTTATGTTAGCAAATTTATAATTATATATTAGTCATTTATAAAAAATAAAAAAATTGGCATCTCCAAGTATCCATCTCCTAGTTATGTCAAAAAATGACATACTAATAACATTACTTGTCTCCTATACCAATACAGTACCAATCTCCAACTAATACAGTACCAATCTCCTACCAAAGACTGTTGGCACTGCTTAGATTTTGAACAGAAGAAGCAGGGAGGGTCTCAGCAGAAGGCCAACACAGCAAAGCACACTGACGACATTGACCAGAAGGAATTTTTCTTTTGTACCTTTATGGCCAAACGCTCAACAAATCACATCAAATCGTCTGCCTAGTACATCGAATCGGGTGCTTCTCGACACTTTACTCATTGTTGAAATTGGTTCACTGACTACACACCATTCACTAATTCAATTATTTTTGGAGAAGAAGAGTGTAGTGTTGTTGGAAAGGCAATGTGCAGATTCAATCTGGAGGGAGGAATTTAATTTTCCTCAATGTACACTATGTTCTAGACATGGAACTCAACCTTCTCTCTGTCACTTAGATTATGAGACACTCCTCAACTGGATGTAGTATTCAGTTCACACAAATACAATATTGTTGATTAGGAGACTTGCACTACGATTGTTATGGGTATTGAGGATGTCTTTATAGACTTGTTGACTATGGTGATTCTCAAGAGCATGCCATGGCAGCCAGAAATTCTACCATCTGCAATCCCTAGCATCAGCAGAATGAACATCTAAACATACACTATCTCTCCCAGCTAGTTTAGGAGGATCTGGTTGTTGGCTTCACTGAGATTCAAACTCATAATCATGAAGTTTGTGAAGCTTGTCAAGCTGGAAAGCAACATCGAACTCCATTTTTGGATGGTGATACTTGGCAAGCTTCCAAGGTATTACAATTGGTTCATGTTGATGTTTGTGGACCAATGAACACTCCTTTAGTTACTAGGTCCAGGTATTTTTTGTTATTTGTTGTATTTTAGTCGCAAAATGTGGGTGTATTTTCTTGAACAAAAACCAAAGGTGTTTTAGCATATTTCAAAAGTTCAAGGCATTGGTAGAAAAAGAGTCAGGTCAACAAATAATAACTCTTACGTCAGACAATGGGGAAAAAATTTGTTCTTCTGATTTCTCCAACTTTGGAGCACACCATGGTATCAAGCATCATCTTACCACACCTTACACCCCTCAATACAACAATGCTATTGAGCGTTGAAACCATGCAATCACCGAGATGGCCCGGTCTATGTTGGAACATACAAATGTTCCAAAGAAATTTTGGGCAGAAGCAGTCTACACTATTGTCTATCTTCTAAATAGATCTTCCACACAGGCCATTAAGAAGACGACTCCAAAGCCAACCTAGTCTGGCAAGAAGCCTAAAATCACTTACCTGAAAGTCTCTGTCTCTTCAACTTGTGTTTGGATTCCAAATGCAAAGTGCTCAAAACTCGATTCCAAGAGCCAGAAGCTCATGTTCACAGGATACATTGTAGACCACAAAGCATATTAGTCGATTAATGTAGACACCGATCATCTCATGATAAGTCGAGATTAGGTCTCTGTTAGGAATGAATGCTTGGCAGTCATTCTGTAGCAATTGTTGTTGCATTCATGACTATGATTGTCATTGATGTCAACACAGTGAGTTACCGAAGACTTGCAAAGAAGCAGACAGAGTTTGGATTAGCGCACGTGGGATATTGCAGTTGGAGCTATGCGATGTTGAGGTTATACTCTTTGATATGTCATACGTCTATGGTTAAGAGCGCAAATAGTAATCCATTTATTCATGAAAGTTATGAGCATTTTGGTGAAAGCAGTATTCAGGCAGTGTTCCTGAGTAGCGGTTTGTGAAAATCGGATGATATCTCCTAATCGGGATGGAATCTGGTTTTGCGCAGTTAAAGGGAAGTTAGAGACACATTGATAGTGACGTGGATGACAGCACAAACTTCGAGGTCACACGAGTGAAGATTTATTGTATTTGGAAGCCGACAATTTTGTGTAATTTTGATGTAGCGTATGGAAACTTTTATTTTGTAATTGTGTGCCGACTCATTTGTAATTATTTGAGTGTGGTATAAAGGAAGGAATGATTTTCCTTGTTGTAATGTGGAAGTGGAATTGTAATGTAATTGTAGTGATGATGTGTGATGCGGTATGCATGAAGTGAAGAAAAGAGCTAAGTATGAGAGCGAAATTCTGAAGGAAGATATGCGAAGTATAGAGATCTGAAATTGAGATCTGGTGTAGCAGTGAGTGCGGTTTGGCACAGTGAGGAGGTAACATATTTCATATTATTCTGTTGAATAATCTTAAGGTTAGTTGGACAGTGTGTTCAGTGATCTTACCCTGAAGCTGTTTGGGCAGTGGGTCCTTCTGTCTTCTATAACTCTTAACCGGGTTAGAATCTTTTAACAGGGATTCAAAATCTCCTAACAGAGATTCAAATGTACTGAATGTTTTTCATAAGACTCCTAACAGAGTCCATCCTTTCACAAGGAATAGTCATATTAGTGCATTTTTTGTGGGCATCATTCCCACCGGGGTTTACTCTTTGATCAAGAGGTTCCCTAGTCAACATATCTTGTTTTATTGTGTCATTGTGTATGAATATCTTTCTATGGTTGGTAATTATATTGCTTACATGGTTAAATGTTGTTGAAGTTGATAAAAGTTATAATTATCTGATAACTGATTCACCCCCCCCCCTCTCAGTTATCTTGGTGGGCTTTACTTTCTAACAATTGGTATCAGAGCGGCAGGTCCTTGAAAGGAAAGTTTAACAGCTTAAGGAGATCCATGGCGAATTTCAAGAAAGAAAGCCCTAAGTTTGATGGAGTAAATTTTGACAGCTAGAAAGAGAAGATGAAGACACATCTACTGTGTTTAGGACCAGGTTATTGGTTGATTACAAAGAATGATAAGACTATCAATGAAGAAGATAATCTTGAGACATGTTCTAATGATGAGAGAGATTTATTTATGTGTAACATACTTGCAAGAGAAGCACTTTTGACATCACTACTGGAGAATGAGTACAGTCAGGTAAAATATTTTTAAAAATCTCATGAAATTTGGAATGCTTTACACTCTACTTTTGAAGATGATGAACATGCAAAAAGAGTTAGATTACATAATTGGATATGTGCATTTGAAGATATAAGAATGTTAGAAGACGAATCTGTTAGAAGTTATATTAGTAGAATGTCAGAAATCATTTCAGGTATAAAATCTTGTGGAAGAAAAAAGACAGAGAATGAAGTGATATAGAAAATTCTGAGAACATTGACTCCTATATTTAAGCAGACAACACAAATGATTGAACAAGTGATAAATTGTACAACAAACTTTACAAGAGAGACTCTTCTTGGAAGATTGGAAGTAGCAGAAATGAACCTGAGATTATCAGGAGACTTACCTAAAATGGAGATAGCATTCAGTGCTCTTAGTGTTCGCCCTACTTTGTCAAGAAGCATCAGTGTGAGCGGAGATTATGCTGGCAGCAGCAGATCTAGAAATGAAGAAGACAAGAAGATTGAAGAAAGTATTGCCTTGCTTGTGAAAAAAGAACCAGACGGTAAGAAAAATTTTAAATGTTGGACTTGTCAAGAATATGGTCATTTTCCATCTAAATGTCCTAAGAGAGTTAAAAAGTACAGAAGCAATTTCAAACCTAGAAGATCTAAGGAATGTTATTATGCTAATGATGAAGATCTTGAAGCTAGTATAGAAAGAACTCTAAGTGAAAGTGATACTGAGAATAATGATGACATAGGATTTGTAGCAATTAAAGAAGAAAATCCTGAATCTGATGTTAACGAAGAAAAAGCCTTAGTTTCTAAAGTTGAAAAGAAAGCTGATTGGATTATAGACAGTGGTTGTTCACATCATATGACTGGAGACATGAAAAAGTTCATAAAGTTGAATGAATATGATGGTGGAGTAGTTAGAGTTGGAAACAATGCACCTTGTTTGATTAAAGGTATAGGATCTATTACTCTTGATGGAAAAACTAATACTGATGATGTTTACTTTGTGGATGGATTGAAACATAATCTTTTGAGTGTTGGACAGTTAGTTGATAAGGGATATCAAGTTTGGTTTACTAAAAAAACTTGTGTGATAAAGGATAAAGATGGAAATCTGATTGGAATTGGATCTAAAACCAGAGGTAATGTATTTCAGTTGAATCCTACTGAGATGACATGATTGATTACTAAGATTGATGACAGTTGGTTATGGCATAGAAGGTTTTGTCATATAAACTTTGATAACATTGTGAAAGTAAGTATTACACTTCCAGTAAGAGATTTACCTAAAATTATGAAGCCTACTAACATGATTTGCAAAGAATGTGTGATGGCTAAGCAAAAGAGAAGTTCATTTCCTAGTAAGAAGTTCACATTGGCAAAGAAGTTGGAGATTGTTCATACAGACTTGAGCGGTCCTACCAGGACTAAAGAATTCTATGGAGAAAAGTATTTTATGATTATTGTTGATGATTTTACAAGAATGATGTGAATTGCATTTCTTAAAGAAAAATCTGAAGCATTTGATAAGTTTAAGATCATTAAGAATAAAGTTGAGAATGAATCTAAAATGAAGATTAAATGTTTGAGATCTGATAGAGGTGGAGAATTTACTTCTAGAGAGTTTAAAACTTTTTGTGAAGTGAATGGTATTAAGAGACAGTTTTCAGCCCCTAAAACACCTGAACAAAATGGTATTGCAAAAAGAAGAAACAGATCAGTGACTGAAGCAACAAGAGCTATGTTATTTGAGAATGATTTGGCAAAAACATTCTGGAGAGAAGCAGTGAATACAATAGTATATACAATGAACACAATACAAATCAGAGTAGACACAGACAAGACACCTTATGAATTATGGTTTGGACAGGCACCCTCAATTAAGTATTTTAGAATTTTTGGAAGCAAATGTTATATAAAGAGAGATGATGATATTGGAAAGTTTGATCCTAGAAGTGATGAAAGAATTTTTCTTAGATATTCTTTGAAGAGCAAAGCATATAGATGTTACAATAAGAGAACTAAAACTATTGTTAAGAGCGCAAATGTTAAAGTTGATGAGAAGTTCAAATTTAGAAAAGAATGCTTGATTATGAATTTGATGAAGAAGCTCATCCTAAGTCTAACACTGAAACTACTAAGTTATTCTATGAGACTGACAGTGAATTGTTGAATGAGAGTCATGCTGAAGAAACCAGAGAGGAATCTAGAGAAGAATCTACAGTTGAAGCAAGATCTGAGACTAACACCAAATAGGTATTTATCAAGACATCATCTTGTTGAACAAGTTATTGGAAGTTTGGACAGATGAGTTCTAACTCGGAATAAAGTACATTTATGTTTGATTTCTCAAATTGAACCTAAGACTACTAATGAAGCTTGTGAAGATGAAAGTGGACTAATGCTATGAAAGAAGAACTAGATCAGATTGAAAAGAAAAAGACATGGGAATTGGTCCCTAAACCTAAAGACAAGAATGTTATTGGAACTAAATGGGTATTCAGAAACAAGATGAATAAACAAGGAGAAGTAGTAAGAAACAAAGCAAGATTGGTATGTAAGAGATACTCACAACAAGAAGGAATTGACTATGAAGAAACCTTTGCACCTGTTGCAAGAATTGAAGCAGTAAGAATATTTTTGGCATATGCAGCTTATAAGAAATTCAAAGTATATCAGATGGATGTGAAGTCCGCATTTCTGTATGGTGAATTGGAAGAAGTCTACATTGAGCAGCCTAAAGGTTTTCCTTTGACTCAAGGAGACATGGTATGTAAACTGAAGAAAGCATCATATGGACTAAAGCAACCACCTAGAACTTGGTATGCAAAACTGGATAAGTATTTGTTAAAGTTGGGATTTATAAAAGGTACAGCTGATAGCAATCTGTACACAAAAGAAATTGAAAATGGTTTGTTGGTTATAGTTATTTTTGTTGATGACATTATTTTTGGAAGAGAAGATGAAGCTAGTGACAAATTTGCTGATGAAATGAAGACAGAATTTGAAATGAATATGATTGGTGAGATGAAATACTTTTTGGGATTATAGATAACACAAAACAATGATGGTATCTTTGTAAGTTAGACAAAGTACTTGAATGATTTGCTCAAAAGATTTGGAATGGAGAATTGTAAACCAATTGGAACACCTATGGTTACAGGACACAAACTATCTAGCAAAGATGAAACACCGACAGTTGAGCAGAAGAAATACAGATCCATGATTGGAGGATTGCAGTACTTAACACACACAAGACCGGATATAGCACATTCAGTTGGAATGGTAGCAAGATTTCAAGCTGAACCTAGAGAATCACATTATGCAGCAGTAAAGAGGATACTGAGATATTTAAGAGGCACAATGGACTATGGATTATGGTATGAAAATTTTGATGATTTTACCCTATGTGCATATACAGATGCTAATTGGGGAGGCAGTGTTGATGATAAGAAAAGCACCAGTGGAGGAGCATTTTTTCTTGGAGGAAGATTAGTTTCTTGGCTGAGCAAGAAGCAGAATTGTATTTGACAAAGCACAGCAGAAGCAGAATATGTAGCAGCAGCAAACAATTGTAACCAAATAATTTGGATGAAGCAAATGCTGAAGGATATTGGAATAAAATTTGTTGAACATGTTGTTATACATTGTGACAACACCAGCATAGTTAGTATGTCTAAGAATCCTGTATTACATTCTAAGACAAAGTATATAGAAATCAAGTATCATGTTGTAAGAGAGAAAGTTGTTGAGAAAGAAGTCAGACTGGAGTACATAAGCACAAAGGAACAGATAGCAGACATATTTACAAAGCCTTTGCCTAAGGATACATTTGAGTAGCTGAGAGGTATGCTTGGGGTTATGCCCCAACCTACTTTTGAGTAATGATGCAGTTGGTTGCATCCGTCCAGTGGTATATGAGCCTTATCTTTCTTCTGGATTGGATGTCGGTACTTCCTCTATGGGGGAGTATGTGTATCTGAGCTGAGTCATGAGGACTCTAGTAAATGTTTTTTTTTTAAATAAGTGTCTTTTGACATTGAGTTGTTGTTGACTTAGTGATGGAATTTCTGTCATTGATGTCAATGGGGGAGAAGTATGCATGAAAAACAATATGAAACATCTATTGGAGAGAACTGGATAGGATATCGAAGCAAGATTTGATTGATGAAGAGGACTTGAAAATGTTTGTCACAGCAGCAGCGTTGCAATATTGGATTTTTGGAACATTGGATGTTTTTCATCTATGTTGCCATCAATGCCAATGGGGGAGATTGTTAGGAATGAATGCTTGGCAGTCATTCTGTAGCAGTTGTTGTTGCATTCATGACTATGATTGTCATTGATGTCAACACAGTGAGTTACCGAAAACTTGCAGAGAAGCAGACAGAGTTTGGATTAGCGCACGTGGGATATTGCAGTTGGAGCTATGCAATGTTGAAGTTATACTCTTTGATATGTCATATGTCTATGGTTAAGAGCGCAGGCAGTAATTCATTTATTCATGAAAGTTATGAGCATTTTGGTGAAAACAGTATTCAAGCAGTGTTCCTGACTAGCGGTTTGTGGAAATCGGATGATATCTCCTAATCGGGATGGAATCTGGTTTTGCGCAATTAAAGGGAAGTTGGAGACACATTGATAGTGACGTGGATGACAGCGCAAACTTCGAGGTCACACGAGTGAAGATTTATTGTATTTGGAAGCCGACAGTTTTGTGTAATTTTGATGTAGCGTATGGAAACTTTTATTTTGTAATTGTGTGCCGACTCATTTGTAATTATTTGAGTGTGGTATAAAGGAAGGAATGTTTTTCCTTGTTGTAATGTGGAAGTGGAATTGTAATGTAATTGTAGTGATGATGTGTGATGCGGTATGCATGAAGTGAAGAAAAGAGCTAAGTATGAGAGCGAAATTGTGAAGGAAGATATGCAAAGTACAGAGATCTGAAATTGAGATCTGGTGTAGCAGTGAGTGCGGTTTGGCACAGTGAGGAGGTAACATATTTCATATTATTCTGTTGAATAATCTTAAGGTCAGTTGGACAGTGTGTTCAGTGATCTTACCCTGAACTGTTTGGGCAGTGGGTCCTTCTATCTTCTATAACTCTTAACTGGGTTAGAATCTTTTAACAGGGATTCAAAATCTCCTAACAGGGATTCATATGTACTAAATGTATTTCATAAGACTCCTAACAGAGTCCATCCTTTCACAAGGAATATTCATATTAGTGCATCTTTTGTGGGCATCATTCTCACCGGGGTTTACTCTTTGATCAAGAGGTTCCCTAGTCAACATATCTTGTGTTATTGTGTCATTGTGTATGAATATCTTTCTATGGTTGGTAATTATATTGCTTACATGGTTAAATGTTGTTGAAGTTCACAAGATACATTGTAGACCACAGAGCATATCAGTCGATTAATGCAGACACCGATCATCTCATGATAAGTCGAGATTAGGTCTCTTCTCTTGTTTTGAGTCCTAAGGATCAGCCTATGCAAGCTAAGGATTTGGGTGTTAGTCTTCAATTAGATCTACCTAATGGGAGGGATTCAGATGACTTTGACTCTGAAGTTGTGGAGTTTTAGGTAGATGTAATAGTCCACCCCAGTTGGCAACTAAATTTTTACACTCCTATCACCAACTCTACTAAGGAATTTTGTCAAACAATTTGCACCACCACTGACTGTTTACCATATTTTGCATTTTGTCCACATGGCATTTTGTCAAATCATTTGACATGAAGGTAAGAGTTGCAAAGTTTCATTCAGTAGTGTGCACATTGCACGTTTGTGTTCATTTGTATAAAGTTTTGCCGAGTCTCAAGTACATTCACTATATATAAATGTAAAACAAGTAAAGTCTGAAATGTTGATATTATGGCCTTTATGGCAAAGATCAACCATCTTGGAGAAAGAGGAAATAATAAATACATATTTATTAAAATTCGATTTATAAATAATAATAATAAATATAGGTGATATTTATTATTTATTGTTTATAAGATAATACATATATATGCAATAATAAATAAAGGTTATTTATTATTTATTAAATACTTGGAGGGCCCAAGTTGGCCACCTTGGAGAGGTGGAGTTTAGCATTTGAATCCATATATATATATGGTCAAGTCTTGAGGAGAAGAAACATCAAGAACATAACATGATTCTCTCCTCTCAAGGATCAAATTCCTTACATGCAAATTTGGCAAAGTGCTAGAGCGAATGCATTATGTGAATGCTGGAGCAGAATTCTGAACAAATTGTTGCAGCCCTAGAAGGGCGAATTTAGGGCAGAATTCTGGGCAAATTGTTGCAGCCCAAGAAAGTCGAACTAGGGCAAAGTGGAGCAGCCCTAGAAGAACAATATAAGGGCCGATCTTGCAGCCCTAGATCTGAGAATTATGACAGATCTAAAAGAAGGCAAAATCAGGGCAGATTAGCGACATATTGTGAGCAAACCTTGATAGCATTCATCCATATCGGATTCAATTGGTTATATTCAGATCTGAGCAATATTGGATTAGACTTAAAAGAGCCCTAGGTGGGCAACATTACATATTCAGATCAGACCAATATTAAAGGGCAAGATTGAAGATCTTGAGGTTCAGATTTGAAGTCTCTAAGGACTGATTCAGAGCTATAATCCAGGTATTATCTCTCTTTGTTCCTTGTGATTTCTTATATATCCTATGCTTAAATTTGTTAGATTTCTATAGATTGATATATTCCTTGTTAGAATCTGAAATATACTAACATGAACTAAGACCAATTTTATAAATAATTCTACATTAAGAAAGAATAGTTGGATGTAATGTCCCCTTTCTAGCCAATCATGACATGACTTGTCGTTAGCCCATTTCATCATGGTCCCAAGGGCTAACCAGGACTTTAGAGGGATCCTGAGATTATTTGGCCTAGTCAAATTCAGTTTTGGGCCAACTAGAGTTCATTTGATAGAGTTATTACGAACCTTACTATTTTTAATAAGTTAGCAGAGGCTCTATGCTTCACAGTTTCAGTGATGGGACTTAGAATGTCTTATCGAGCTCTTTCCAACGAGCTATTATACATGTTGGTCCGAGTTCAATTGCTATTTTATTTTAATGCCTAGAGATTTAAATGATTTATTTAATAAAGTGGCAAATATATTAAAGTACATTTTATTAAAAGTCACTTTATTATTTAAAGTACAAGTGGGAAATGTTATTTTAAAGGGAAAAGTGATTTATCCCACATTGGCGAGATGAAAGGGAAAGCTTATGGAAAAGTGTTTAAAAAGAGGGGAAGCCTCTCATTTTCAGCATGCTTGGATATCACATGAAATTGGAGAAATTGTGGAGATTATTCGCTAGGCTTGGAGAACGTAAACCCTCTATGCTATCAATCTTGACGCCATTGAAAGATACGGTTTTGAGATTTGTTTCTTGAGGTTCAAGTTAAATCAAAAGCTTGTTGTTGAGTAGCCATTATCTAGTTGCCTAGAAGAATCATTGGAGTTGTGTAGCCAAGTTGTGAGACATTATTATTGCTGCCCGTTTTACTGTAGCAGCGGGTTACTGTAGCAGCGAGTTATTGTAGCAGCCAGTTACTGTAGCGGTCCGAATTACTGTAGCAGCGGGTTACTGTAGCATTTCCAGAATTATTAACACTGTTGTAACTGCAACTTACTCATCCAAGAATAGGTATGGATTGTTATTTGAATATATAGCTGTCATAATGTGTTGAGTTTAATGAGAAGGGAGTGGTAGCTGTCGTATTTGCAATCTCTGATTATATGAAAAAAGTTCATTGATATTAGTTATCTATTGAATGAAATCTGATTGAAGTAATCACTTCTAGTGTTATGCTCTATTGGTTCTTGTTAGTATATCATTCTATGCTGCATCCTATTTTGCATTTCATATGAAAGACAAACAAATTTAAGGAATCTCTAACACCAGTAGACTGGTAACTTAAAAGAAATTAGATGCAAGCCAACTGTTTGACAAAATTCCTGAGAAGAAATAGACATTAAAAATAACAGAACAAGGCAGCTCTTTACATTGGATTGCAGAAATAGAGTACAATGCTGACCTCTTAACGTATATATTTGATTAGCATCAACTCCAAAAATAAGGAGTTCCACTACATATACTGGTTGCATACTCAATCAGCAGCAATAGTAGCAAAATGAATCCAAACCTTTAGGTTCCAAAACTCCTAGATTTTGCAACAGAGATAAATATGCCTAGATTGCCTTAACACTTCAGCACGGTAATTCTTTCTTGGCAATTAACAACCACTTCAAGGCAACAACAACCTCATATACACCTCCAATTGGGTAGTAACTACCATCCACCAGCTCAGACATAGCTTGTAGACCGTAATATAGCTGGAACAGTCATCAACAAGGAAAATACAGTAACATTAACCCCTGCTGTAGCTTTTTGAGCATGTGTGACAATGCAAGATTGCTAAAATGATGATTTTACATTCCCAAACACCGAAAAAAACTGCAATTAGAACATCAAGATAGATGCCTGAAAACTAGACTCCACTCTTGAACTCCCGACACACCAAAAGTTTCGTAGATGAATTCCTTCTACTGAATAAGCCCTAGATTGCAGCAATACCAGCCCAGAATTCTTCTATTGCAATAATACTTTTCTAAACATCACCCAAACTTTATTATGATGCATAAAACAACACCAACTTAAGTACAAATGATAAACCATTATAGCCAAACCTCCACAAATAAGTAGTGAACTCCAATTGACAATAATATCTCCAATGTGAGATACCTAAGTAATATCTCCAACTGACAATGGGTTTCCATCCATTGCCTCCAAGCTTGAGGGTTTCCGCCCTCAAACCTACTGAAAGCCAAAGCTCACAAATTCTCAAAGAGAAATAATAAACCAAGCATCTTGAAAGAGAGCTCTTCAATCTCTTTCATAACGCTCTCATAAAAGCCCATTCACTCGCCCTGCCAATGTGGGATAAACAAAATCACTTTTTGTCTTTTCCTATTTTTTCTGGATTTTTCTTTTTCCCCTATTTTATCGTGATTGCTTTTTCCCCCTATTTTTCCACGATGCTTTTCCTTTGATCATAAGTCCCTAAACATTATGTCTTCAATGTGTTATTAGATGCAAGCCAACTGTTTGACAAAATTCCTGAGAAGAAATAGACATTTAAAATAACAGAACAAGGCAGCTCTTTACATTGGATTGCAGAAATAGAGTACAATGCTGACCTCTTAACGTATATATTTGATTAGCGTCAACTCCAAAAATAAAGAGTTCCACTGCATATACTGGTTGCATAATCAATCAGCAGCAATAGTAGCAAAATGAATCCAAACCTTTAGGTTCCCAAACTCCTAGATTTTGCAACAACAGAGATAAATATGCCTAGATTGCCTTAACACTTCAGCACGGTAATTCTTTCTTGGCAATTAACAACCACTTCAAGGCAACAACAACCTCATATACACCTCCAATTGGGTAGTAACTACCATCCACCAGCTCGGATATAGCTTGTAGACCGAAATATAGCTGGAACAGTCATCAACAAGGAAAATACAGTAACATTAACCCCTGCTGTAGCTTTTTGAGCATGTGTGACAATGCGAGATTGCTAAAATGATGATTTTACATTCCGAAATACCGAAAAAACCTGCAATTAGAACATCAAGATAGATGCCTGAAAACTAGACTCCACTCTTGAACTCCCGACACACCAAAAATTTTGTAGATGAATTCCTTCTACTGAATAAGCCCTAGATTGTAGCGATACGAGCCCAAAATTCTTCTATTGCAATAATAGTTTTCTAAGCAGCACCCAAACTTTATTATGATGCATAAAACAACACCAACTTAAGTACAAATGATAAACCATTATAGCCAAACCTCCACAAATAAGTAGTAAACTCCAACTGACAATGGGTTTCCGTCCATTGCCTCCAAGCTTGAGGGTTTCCGCCCTCAAACCTGCTGAAAGCCAAAGCTCACAAATTCTCCAAGAGAAATAATAAACCAAGCACCTTGACAGAGAGCTCTTCAATCTCTTTCATAATGCTCTCATAAGAGCCCATTCACTTGCCTTGCCAATGTGGGATAAACAAAACCTCTTTTTGTCTTTTCCTATTTTTCTTGGATTTTTATTTTTCCCCTACTTTATCGAAATTGCTTTTTCCCCCTATTTTTTTGTGACGTTTTTCCTTTGATCATAAGTCCCCAAACATTATGTCTTCAATGTGCTATTAAATAAGGATTTTTAATTATTTCCCACTTGACTATAGTCCCACATTAATAAAGTTAAATATCAATGTTACCCCGAGATTTTGGGATGGGGGGACGGGGAAACAAGTTTCCAGGACTTTTTTTGCCGGAGCAGGGGACGGCTATATATACATACATACATACATACATACATACATACATATATATATATATATATATATATATATACATACATACATACATACATATATATATATATATATAGATATATATATATATGTGTGTGTGTGTGCATTTTCAAATATATTCAAGAATTTCGGAATTACATAACATTGTAACATTCATCGTAGCAACATAATTTAAAGTTATCAATTCCATTCATCAAAAACCTCTACAAATGCCTCTGCACAAACACCCCTACACAAACGCCCTTGCAAATGCCCTCAAACATTATAACATATGATATGTTACAACTAACATATCATATGTTATTTTATTATTTTATTAACATCTGTTGCGCGTGGCACCCGCGAACAGGCAAAAAACTTGCAATTTCTTTATAAAAAAATTTGTTTAATGTTGTTTAGCCATCAAAAACCTCAATCTGTCCCCAAGACTGTCAACGACCATAGGAAACGCATTGACCGTTTCTAAATTTTTCGAGACAGGTTTCCAATTTTCTGACCTGGTTGGGGATGGCTTGGGAACATCCCCGGTCATCCCCCGTCCCTGTTTCCAAAACCTAGGGTTTAGGCCCAGAAACACGTCCACAAGTAACCTAATTAAATATTTATATTTAACTTTATAAACCAACTTTATTGGTGCCTAAATAAGTCATATCAATGATAATAAAATCTATTGTCGGCATTGTCGCTATTAAACATCTACCATCAACATGACATTATCATAGAAGGTCCTAACCATGCCCAAATGACTTACTATAAATAGTAAGTATGCCCAAAACTACATCCAGACAACTCAGATTGATCTGCAAGGAAAATTTTGTATAACGATCAATATATATATATGATCGTATTTTGTATTGAGTGAAGATAACTATCTGAGTGATCATATTTTTGTAGTGAGTTTTATATTCTTGTATTTATCACAGTGAGATTCAAGGGACAGAGATAATTCTGTCTATTGTAAAGGAGTTGATGCTAATCAAAGTTTATCTCAAACAATTGATTAACTTCTGAAGTCATCAATAATTTGTATTTTCTTTAAGGAACTCAATAAAGGTACTATCTTTGTGTGGGCTGGGTTTTTACCCTCAGGTGGAGGGTTTTCCCAGAATAACATCTTGTGTTCATTGATTATTTGTTTTGAGCTTCAGTTCTTTATTTTATGCATTCTGGTTCAAATATTTAACATTTCCAGCTGGTTTGTTGCAGCCCCTGCCCATCCCAAATTAGAAATGAGAGAGTATCTCCATGGATTTCATTACAAGGTTTCCAAAGGTGCAAAGCAAAGATTATATCTATGTGGTTGTAAGAAAGGCTCACTAAATCTGCTCATTTCCATGCAATTTATTTGGATACAAGGCCCCACAAGTTCATCTGTTTTTTAGAGAGACTTTTCGACTACATAGGCTGCCAAAGAACATTGTCAGTGACAAGGACAGCAGGTTTATCAACTTGTTCTACAAGAACTCTTTCAATTGACAAGCATAGAGGAAATGGATAGAAGGCTACTTGAAAAACTAAGTAACAGGGCAACAAACAACCTAAATAAAATGGGTACACCTTGGAGAGTATTGCTAGAGCACCACACATCGCATGTCGATAGGTATGGCCCCTTTCAAAGCACTATATAGGAATGATGTTGTTTCATTCATGGACTCAATCCTTTAAGATAGTCGAGTCCCAAAGGCAAGGGATGTGGTGCAGCTGAGTATGAACATCTTGAATGCCCTCATAGAAATTTTACAGCAGGCCCAAAACCAACTAAAGGTATATATCAATCAGCACCAAACAGCGAGGGTCTTTGAGGTTGGAGACATGGTGTTTTCGAGATTGCAACCCTATAAGCAATCTTCCCTCAAAGGCAGCAGAGCTGAGAAGGTGAAACCACAATTTTATGGGCCCTAGAAGGTGTTTGAGGAGGATTTGTGAGGTTACATTTGAGCTGGGACTTCCAGCCAACAAAAAAATTCATAATGTTTCCTATGTCTCAATAAAGCCCTTGGACAGCATATCACCCCTTACATAGAGTTGCCAGCACTTGACGATGAAGGGAAATTGACTTTTGAACCTAAAATATTATAGATGTGAGGGAAGAGCATAGAAACAAGGTTATTCGAGAATATTTAGTGAAGTGGAAGAACTTGCCCATTGAAGATGCCAAATGGGAAGGAGCTCAAATCTTTGATTATCTGAATTTGAAACTGCTTGAGGACAAGCAATATTCGGGGTGGGAGAACTATCGTGTCCCTCTATTCCTAGCCATTTAAGGGCTTCTTCCCACATTTGAACACAATTTCAACACTAATTTTAATTGAAAATAATATTTAATATATATAATATTAATATATTATTTGAAAACTTTTGTGGTCGACTATGAAATTCATTTTTCAAGTCGGCTATGATATAATTTTGAAGTTTTGTTTTTGGTGCCAAGTTTGGAGATGGGCCTAGGCCACGTGGTGCACACACCACTTAAGGCACTACTATTTAAACGGTTGTGGTTGATCATTGGAGGGCGGCTTTTGCAAATTTATCCAATGTTTGGAGCTTGTAGGACGAAAAATCAATTTAGCTATAAAGGTTGGAGGAAACCCTAACATATACCATTATCTCCTTCCTCTGTTCTTGCTCAGTAATTCCTAAGCTATCCTACCTATTTCCTACTGCAAATGTGTTTGTTATGTGAAGATCAAGAGATCAAAGTGGCAATGGATGCAAGTTGTGGCAATTCCTTCAACCAGTCCAAAACTTGTCAAACGTTCATATTAAGCATTGTGGAAGGAGCCAAGGTGAAAATTATAGTGCCTAGGGTAACAAATTCCAAAGAATCATGTCATTCTCCAACCTGATCACCAGAACATCAACATTCCAAGATCTGGGAGAGAAATATCAGATAGATGTTGGCCTATTATACTCGCATTGCTGCAAATTGAAGTTTTTAAGGAAGGCTTACATACAACATTATCAATTGCCTATCTGATTGGCATATCTGAATCTTCTTGAAGCGATCTGCATTGGTTCAACAGTCCAAATCTGAGTGCTCCATGCCTCTTCCCTCTAGGCATCAGCACTTCAAGGAGCAGATTGATACTCAATGCTGCAGTACCTGAGCGAATGATTATGTGAGCTAACTGTGGGCCAGCGTTGCCAAGGGAAGCTGAAGTTGTAGCTGTGATTTGAGAAAGAAATTATCATCTAAACACTTCGCATGAAAGTGATCGAGTTTGTATTGAAAGTTTACTAAAATTTATATTTTTCCTATGGTTGGTAAATTTAAAGTATTGTCTTTTGTGAAGTTTATGTTATCAATTAATCAACTTGCAAAAACCCTACATGCATTACACTAAGTCTGGCCATAGCAGCACAGTTTGGTTGGGAAGTCCATCAAATGGACATAAAGAGTATCTTCCTCAATGGTGAATTGGAGGGAGAAGTGTACATGACTCAACCTCGAGGTTTTAAGGTTGCAGGAAAGGAGCATCAGATATGCAAATTGACAAAAGGTCTGTATGCCCTGAAGTAGGCACCCAAGGCATGGTACATTAAGATTGACAAGTATTTGGTTCAACAAGGATTCGAGAGGAGTCCTTCAAACCCAAATCCATATGTCAAAAGCATAGACAATGAAATCATTCTACTAGTCATTTACATAGATGATATCATCACTACAAGTAATGAGGCACATTTTATCAAGCAAATCAAATATAATTTGAGCAAGGCTTTTGACATATCTGACTTAGGCCTCGTGAATTACTACCTAGGTGTCGAAGTTTGGAAAATAAGTGTTTTTATTTTTATTTCTCAATCTAAATATGCTAGGAATTTTATCAACAAGTTTAGAATGACAAATTGCAAATCTCGTATGCACCTATGGAAATAGGATTGAATCTTTAAGCCAAAATAGACTCAAAGTTAATAAACAAGTCAGCATTCAAACAACTAGTGAGCAATCTTATCTATATTAAAGCCACTAGACATAATTTGAGCTATGTTGTGAATTTCATTTCTCATTGCATGACCACATCAAACGAAAAAGATTGGATTGCAACAAAGTTGGTGTTGAGATATGTGAAAGGGAGACTTGACATTAGCATTGTGTACAGAAGAAGCAAAGATCTTAGACTAGTTGGGCACAGATTTCAATTCAGCAAGTTTTATTAATGACAAGAAATCCACTTCTGACATGTTTTCGGACATGGGATAAGTGTGATCACATGGAGCTATAAGAAGCAGAAAGCAATAGCTCTTTCCTCTACAAAAGAAAAGTATCACAGAATAGTCAAAGCAAAATGTGAGGCAGTATTGCTTCTAAGGATGTTTTAGGACAAGAAATTGTTTCAAGCAAGGCCTTCACCCTTGTTTTGTGACAATCAAGAAGTGCTATAGCTTGCCAAGAATCCAGTCTTCTACAAGTGAACCAAACATGTGGAGCTTCATTGTTATTTCATCCAGCAACTTGTAGAAGATGGATCGATGATGTTGCAATACTGTCCAATTGAGGATCAAACTGCAAACATTCTTACCAATTCCTTGAGTCCTAAGAAATTTGTAAAATATCAAGATAGACTTGGTCTAGTTTGTAGATTGACTATTAAAGGAGGGTATTAAAGTAATATTGTAATATTCAGTTCATAATGGTCAAGTAACTCATTAGGACAAACTTTAGGAATATTCTTTAGTCTTTTAGTTATGTTCTTATCCTTTGCTTGCTTAGTTGTCAATCTTATCCTTCACAAATAGATCTTTTGTAGCTGTTATTTAAGGAGACTTTTGCTCCTTTGTTAATATGGAATATCTTGGTAATCATTCTATCACGTATTTTTTGTAATACATCCTGACACAAGGCAAGGCCAAGAAGGGGCCAAACAAATGGCACACCCTAATGATCCAGGCTGCTCAACAACACGCGAAAGCAACAACACACAACAGTGAGAGAGAGAATGTAGGATCTTTCATTAATTTTCATCAAATAGAGTCATACATGCCGGGTTGTAAAGCCTTCCCGATTAGGGCCAGATATTACAATGAATTACAGAAGTCCTCAAACACACAAGGATCTGCCAATACTCTCCAATCTCTTATCTTCTTACTTCTATCTAGAACTACCTTCTAAACTACAACCAAACAACTACATTTATACAAGAGTCTACCGAACTGAGTCGGCCTTCAAATCCACAATCAACAGAAGGAACGGTCAGATCTGGGACCACACGCTTCCCAATGATAGATTCCAACATTAAATCCGCAACCCATAATAAATGCACAAGTCGACTCAACAGAAACTCAAAGAAACTACTCGGTAAGCAAGGATGACCGAGCAACAGACAAGCATCGTCAAGCGCCAGTGAAACAACCGACCGCCCAAGTGATAACCGACCACACTCGGTAACCAAAGGAAACCGACCAACTACCGATGAACTTGGTCAAAGAAGGAACCAAGCAACACAAACAAATTCCAAAATGTTTTTGGTGACACAGGATTGCCAAGGACCCGAGATGCTCCTGCATCAGACACCTGGGGTTATTTTGAAATGATTATCCGAATCATTTGGTAGGTATGATCTGAGCTGCATCCAACTCAGACTGTGAAATCCATGAACTATCTTCAATTGGTCTATTCTTCCACTTTACCAAATACTTTATATATTGTTTTCCTTTTGTACTCTTGCCAATTCTTTGCTCCAAAATCTTTTCAACTTCCTCTTTCTACTTCTTAGGATATTCCATTGGTACTGCCATGTCTTCATCAGGTTCATGATACTCATACAAATCAGCAATGTTGAAAATAGGTGATATGTCCATGTCATCAGGTAACTCAATTTCATATGCATTTCCACTGTCAAATTTCTTCAAAATCTTGCAAGGTCCAAACTTTTTCATCTTCAGCTTTCCATATGTTCCAACAGGAAATCGGCCTTTCTTCAAATGAACCATCACTTCATCACCAACATCAAAAGTCTTATGTCTCCTTGATCTATCAGCTCTGTCTTTGTACTTCTGATTACTCTCTTCCAGCTTCAGCTTCACATCTTCATGCAATGTCTTCATGTACTCAGCAAATTTTACTCCTTCAACACTTCTCTTACTTTCATCAGCAATATCCCTCAAACCAGATATACCTCTTGGTTGTGTGCCATTCACAATCTCAAATGGTCTCGTCCCAGTACTCCTATTCACTGAATTATTGTATGCAAACTCTGCTTGTGCCAATACAAAATCTCAATTACTCAGTGTGTCTCCAACTAAACATCTCAAAAGATTTCCCCAACTTCTGTTCACAACTTCAGTCTGTCCATCGGTTTGTGGGTGAAATGTAGAACTATATTTCAACTCAGTGCCAAACTTCTTCCAAAGGGTCTTCCAAAAGTATCCAACAAACTTACTATCTTGGTCAGAGATAATACTCCTCGGTAATCCATGCAATCTGACAATTTCCTTAAAGAAAAGATCTGCTACATGTACTGCATATGATGTCTTTCTACAAGGTATAAAATGTGTCATCTTAGAAAATCTATCCACAACAACAAATATAGAATCATTACCTCTTACTGTCTTCGGTAAGCCAAGAACAAAATCCATACTAATGTCAATCCAAGGTTTCTCAGGTACAACAATCGATACATACAATCCAGTATTTTGACTTACTCCGTTTGCAACTTCACCAATTTTTGAACATCTTTATACAACTGCGGCCAATAGTATTTCTCCTTTAGCAAATTTCATGTTTTATTAATACCAAAATGTCCAGCCAAACCACTACTATGTTTCTCCTTTATCAAATTAGTTCTCATTACTCCTTTCGGTATACACAACTGAATACCTTTAAACAACATACCTTCATAAATAAAATATTCATCCCATTTAGTGTCTTGTTGATCTTGAATAGGTGCTCTGCACTTTCTCCATGGCTCAAAAAAATCAGGGTCAAACTCATAAGAATCTCTCGTCTCATCAAAACCAAGAACTTCAATTTTCATCTCAGTCATCAAAGATCTTCTTCTACTCAATGCATCAGCAACTCGGTTAGTGACTCCACTCTTATGCTTTATCACAAATGTGTAACTCTGCAAATACTCAACCCATTTCATGTCTTTGATTCAACTTATTCTGACTGCCCAAATACTGTAAAGCCTTATGATCAATGTACAACACAAATTCACTCAGTATCAAATAATGTCTCCATTTCTTCAGTGCTTGAACAATAGCATAGAATTCTTGATCATACACAGAATATTTCCTTCTAGCATCATTCAACTTTTCACTAAAGAAAGCAACAAGTTTACTTTCTTGACTCAACACAGCTCCAATTGCACTTCCACTTGCATCACATTCCACTTGAAATACCTTACTAAAATCAAGTAATGCCAAAATAGGTAATTCAGCAACCTTCTTCTTCAGGGTCTCAAAACTTTTGTCAGCTCCATGTGTCCACTTAAATTCTCTTTTGTCTCCTCTCATAGTCTCAATCATAGCATTACAAATTGAACTAAAATTCCTTATGAACTTTCGGTAAAAACTTGTCAAACCATGAAATGATCTTACCTCACTAACATTCACAGGTGTAGGCCAATTCAAAATAGCTTCAACCTTTTCCGGATCCATCTTCAAATGAACAGCTGAGATCACAAATCTCAAATACACAATCTCCTCTTTCATGAATGAACACTTTTTCAGATTTATCAGCAACTTTTCCTCTTTCAATCTCTGCAAAACTTGTCTAACATGCAACAAATGTTCTTCTCTGGTCTTACTAAATATCAAAATGTCATCAAGATATACAATCACAAACTTACCCAAGAATTTTTTCAAAACTTCATTCATCAACCTCATAAAAGTACTCGGTGCATTAGTTAAACAAAAAGGCATAACCAACCACTCATACAAACCTTCTTTTGTCTTAAAGCAGTCTTCCATTCATCACCTTCTCTAATTCTAATCTGATGATACCCACTTTTCAAATCAATTTTGGTGAAATACTTTGCTCTAGTCAAACTGTCCATTATATCATCCATTCTCGATATAGGAAACATATACTTCACTGTTATCTTATTGATTGCTCTGGAATCCGTACACATTCTCCATTCTCCATTCTTTTTCGGTGCCAATATAGCAGGTACTGCACAAGGACTCAAACTTTCTCTGATCAAACCTTTCTCCAACAACTCTTGAATCTGTCGGTTCAATTCTTGATTCTCGGTAGGTGTCAACGGATGAGGTGCCTTATTCGGTAAACTAGCTCTAGGGATTAAATCCATACAATGATCAATGCTTCTCTTCGGTGGCAAACCATCAGGTACATTATCAAAAATGATATCACTGTACTTAGTAACTTATCAATCTCCTCAGGGACACTATCCTCTGTTTTCTTACTCGGTTTGTTAGGAATCACAGCAAAACATACATCATTCTTTTTCAAAACTTTGACAAACTTTCTTCCCTCCATCAAACAAACTTTCACAGATGTGCAAACATTACTAACAGGTTCTTCCATCAATGGTAACAAGATTTGTTTCTTTCCATCAACCACAATAGTATACTTATGCAATCTCCCATCATATATAGCATGTCTATCATATTGCCAAGGTCAACCCAACAAAATATGACAACAATCCATAGGCATGATATCACATAACACCTTATCATAGTACTTTCCAATCTTTAAATTCACATAACATTGTTCACCTACCAAGAGTGTATGATAGGGCTTCAGATGTTCCAACCATTTTAACTGCAATTTTGTGACCATTTCCTCAAATGCCAGATTCTCCGAGCTACCACTGTCAATGATTACCTTCCAAACTTTATCAAAAACTCTACATCTGGTCTTGAACAAACTTTTCCTTACCGGATCTTCCTTTTTGCTTTCATTCCACAATGCTCTCCTTACCATCAAGTTATTTTCTTTCTCAGGTTCATTCGGTGACTCTTCTTGTACCAAAGCATTTCTACTGCTACCAGCCTTCTTACTAGCATGTGTACATTCAAAAGATCTATGTCCTCCTCCACAATTGTAACAAGTTCCTCGGAAACTTCCTCTGCTATAACCACCTCGGTAGTTATTGCCTCTGCCTCTAGATGAACTTTCACCTTTCCACTCGGTCTTGCCTTTGTCCTAACTTGTCTTTTCTGGTTCAGATCTACCATTTTCACTATTAGATCTACCTCTTCCTCTAGGGAATCTACCACCTCGACCTCTTTGTCTTTGCTCATGTCTTTTGTTCAATTTCTCCTCGGCTTTCAATGCAAATTGATAAGCCTCTTCAATGTTCTCCAACTTGACCAAACTAATTTCCTCTTGGATGGAAACTCTCAAACCATTCAAATATCTAGCAATTCTTTCCACATCATCTTCATCATGTCCAGATCTGATATCTAACCTATAGAATTCCTTAGTATATTCCTTTACCGAGCTATCTTTCTGCCTCAAACTTTGCATTCGCCAAACTAGGTTAATCCGATAATCACAAGGTAAGAACTTTCCTTTCAACTTATTCACCATTTTATTCCATACCTTGATTTTGTCTTTGCCTTTCCTCTTCCGATCCAATTGCAGATGTTCCCACCTTAAGGATGCATGGCTTTTCAACTTTGTGCTTGCAATCTTCACCTTCTTGTCTTCATGAATGTTTTCATACTCAAAATACTTTTCCATCTCGGTGATCCAGTCCACCAATTCATCAGAATCCAATTTTCCACCATATTCAGGAGGATTGAAATGTGGTGTAGACTTCAGACTTGTCAAAGCCTTCAAAAATCTTTCTTCACCTTGATCCATAACAGGTGTAGGTTTTGCATTCGCATGTTCTTCCTCAATTTCATCATCACTAACATCTTCAAGATGTCTCCCTCTTCTCTGGGTTGTTTCAACAGCTTCCAATCTAGCAGCAATTTGTCTCAACATGTCTGCCAATCCTGGATCCGCATCTTGCCTCCCACGAACCATCTTGACAACCCTCTTCAATTGCAAGTCAGATCGCAATCTGCTACCCCACAACAATTCAACGAGGGCTTCTCAAAAGGAACCTACAAACCTAGATCCGCAAACCTAGATCAAGATCTCACCTCGCTCTGATACCACCTGACGCAAAGCAAGGCCAAGAGGGGCCAAACAAATGGCACACCCTAATGATCCAGCCTGCTCAACAACACGCGGATGCAACAAAACACAACAGTGAGAGAGAGAATGCAGGATCTTTCATTAATTTTCATCAAATAGAGTCATACATGTCGGGCTGTAAGGCCTTCCCGGTTAGGGCCAAATATTACAATGAATTACAGAAGTCCTCAAACATGCGAGGATCTACCAATAATCTCCAATCTGTTATCTTCTTACTTCTATCTAGAACTACCTTCTAAACTACAACCAAACAACTACATTTATACAAGAGTCTACCAAACTGAGTCGGCCTTCAGATCCACAATCAATGGAAGGAACAGTCAGATCTGGGACCACACGCTTCCCAATGATGGATTCCAGCATTAAATCC
Source organism: Chamaecyparis obtusa (assembly GCA_027943335.1). Classification (NCBI taxonomy): domain Eukaryota; kingdom Viridiplantae; phylum Streptophyta; class Pinopsida; order Cupressales; family Cupressaceae; genus Chamaecyparis; species Chamaecyparis obtusa. The sequence continues at coordinate 773,737 of BSBK01001011.1, forward strand.
GTGACCCATAATAAATGCACAAGTCGTCTCAACAAAAACTCAAAGAAACTACTCGGTAAGCAAGGATGACCGAGCAACAGACAAGCATCGCCGAGCGCCAATGAAACAACCAACCGCCCAGGAGATAACCGACCACACTCGATAACCAAAGGAAACCGACAAACTCGGTCAAAGAAGGAACCGAGCAACACAAACAAATTCCAAAATGTTTTTGGTGACACAGGATTGCCAAGGACCCGAGATGCTCCTGCATCACATCCTAAGATATCCCTAAAAAACACATAAAAGAGGGACACAAGGGCAACATTTTGTCCCCATAGATGTCATAAAACCCCCAAGGAACCTTAGAAATTTTCCGGCTGAAGCAAACACAAATACTTTTCTTAAGATGGGAAATTTCTATCGAGGATTTCAATGCTAGAAAAATGTGTTTTAAGAACCTCCCCCTACACCATAAAACTTTCCCAATTGGAAATTTTCCTGTAAATAGTTTGAGAGAAAATTTAGCAGAATCCTATTGAAATTCTAGAAAAAAATGTCATATAAACATCAAAAGTTTCATCAATAGAAAATCTGTGTAATTCAAACCAACTCTAATGTACATTTAAAATAATAGAGGCATAAATTTGACCTATAATGGGTACATAATTATGCAAACCACTAAAATTATATGCAATTTACTTTTCCCAATAAATCATGTACACTTTACCTCTCCAAACACAAGAACCTCAAAAGAGCAACCATTATCAATTTGAATAGAATTTAGTTTGGCATATTTTAGTCTATTTAATTTCGTCAAAAGGGTTGTGATCAAGTGGTAGGGCCGTTTTTCTTATGTTCTAGACCAAGGCTAAAATCTCCCCAAGGAAATCTTAGCATTGGTGGTATTGGAGTGGTATCGCAACTTTAGTTGATAGTGTGTGGTAGTCCCATAAATGATGGAATAGTTATAGAACTAGAGGTGTACAAAGAAGGAAGGAGGAATTGAAAAAGTAGTGACACAAAACGTAGTCACACAAGATGGAGATGGAGGACTTCAGAAGATATCGGAGTGGTAGCCTTACATAGAGGGGCATAGGAATAGCAAAAAGAGCTAAAAGACTAGATCAGTTAGACTAGATCAGTGATCTCACAAGACAAGCTAGTGAAGTAAAGGAAGTCTTGCAAGAGATGTCAAATAAGTGGTAGTCTCGCAAGGACAAGTTGGAGGCAAGGAGAAATATGTAGTGTGGAATCCCAGAAAGTTGAATTGCAAGTCTAGTGATATCCCTTCCTAGGAGAGCATTAGATAGAATCGTAGAACATTATCCCTGCACTGTAAGGGGTGAGGACCCCATCACCAAACCTCCCTAAATAATCTAAAAACACTTTATTCTATTTGATTTTAGCATGAATAATTTATATTTTCTTATGCGGTCCATAATTTCTACTTTGAGCATATTATGCCTTGTTTTGCTTCAAGCCCATGTGCCTCATAGCTACTTGCTTTTTTACACCTTGGGTGATTTGCTTCTTTGACAGAAGCATTCTCCATTATAAAAGCAGAGACACATGTGAACAAGAACATATAACACTAACTCCGTAACGGATGACAGCACATATTGTGGGCCTTGAAAGAGACAATGCTTTACAACACGAAATTTGACCCATAAGTTAGAAAGATGACATAAGAGGAAAAATTGATTATTTATCATCATATGCTAAATGAAAATGAGGTGATATTTTTTTTTCCTTTTTTTTGATACTATGACGCTAACTCTTATAGGAAAAAGCATCCAGTAGTTTGATTACTTCGAAGTTTGAACATGTAATATACAAATTCACCTGCATTGCGGCCCAGCCTTGGTCCACTTTAGGTCGACCGTGACTTGAATCAACAACTGGGAAATCAGCTTTTGGGACAACGTGGGCAACCTGGAATAGAAATGCCAATGTCCATCCACAAACAAGCTGCAAAAGCATTCCAGGCAACATTGTTCTTGTCCACTGTTAATTGAAAATAATGTTGAAAGATAAAACTTTGTAAACATAAAATTAAGAAAAATATATACATGCTGTCACTGCTATGCTTCTGGGAATGATTGGGTGTAAGTTTTTAGCATCATAATGTACATGCTGCCAAATCATAATATTAATGCTCACCTGTGAAGCTACATAGAGAACTGCACGTTGAAAGATGCTGTGATGACTGAAAAGAGAGGGAAGCACAAACATGTAGATTGTGTAGAATATCTTGCCTCCAAAAAATACTCCAGTCTCCAAGTTTGTCATCTTAGGTATCTTCACTCTGATCAAACATCAAGCCATTATAAATCAAGCAAACCTTGGTGTCTTACAGAATATTTGGTATGAAAAGGTACTTGATTTCTTCCATCTCCTTTCGAAAATGAACCAAAAGAGTTTTAAAATACAAATTTTTAGAGACTGGTCTTCTTTATTGGCCAAGGTGACCAGCTTTGGGGGGCACACACAACCTCTAATCTATTTAACTTCAAATAGCATCTTCTTTAGATTAAAGCATGGTATTCTTCACAAGAAAATAGTTCACTTATTATTGCTCTAGGAACATTTGAAGGTACAAGAAAAACCAAACTCTTAACACACTAACCTGCAACAGACATAACAGCTAAAATAGTCACGAATCCAAGTTGTACATCTTTAGAACTCTCAAAAATATTGGATACTTATCAAATCTTGTCACCTAATGTATTTTAAGAATATGCTATGAAAGTATTGACAAATGTAGCTTTTAAATTGTTTACGTGGGCTCTGTATCCCAATAAATTATGTACCTTACTTGACTCTAGTGCATTTCAAGTTTCAACAAATATGAATCCCCACAAACATCAGTCTTTTGGAGAAACTGTAGCAGGCTACAGAAATACTATAGACAAGGAAGAATTGGATAGCAGGTTGAGTTTGGTTTGCCTTCAGAGAAGTTAGACAATCCTAACCAGCCAATAGTATCCAATCAAATAAAGATGAGAACAAAACGATTCAGAAAATATGGGAGCATTCACCATAGAATGAAATATAAATATATAATGGTATAAATAGTTAACAAAATATCATCATTTGAATTATCTAGATACATCCAGTAATTAGAGACAGCAGATTTCCACAATCCATGATAATAGTGCCTTAATATATCTGGGTATGACTGTCACAATATTTTTACCATCACAAATATTGTGACACAATCATACCCAGATATATTAAGGCACTACATCCAGTAATCTCGTATGGACCTCTCAAATCAGTCTCCAAGACATTTTCTTGGAACTCATCCCATACCCAAATAAATAGTGAGAAAATAGAGGTCAATTTCATAAGTAAAACTAAGTTGCCAGTTCGGGTTGGAAGAATTGCTTTGCCGATACCACAAAATTTTGAAATGGGGTTCGGGTTCATTAGTACAAACACACACACACACACACAGATATATGCAGCCTAGAAGCATGAATTAAGATTAGAATGTCACATAGTACATATAAACAACAAAAACACCATATACCTGTGATCATAGCATCATATACTTCAAATGTTGGAGCATTTAGCAAGAGGTAAACAAGAGATAATATCAGATCCAATGCTTGAACAAGGGTACTGGAGAAGGGTTAAGTACAATGGTTATTATTACATCACAGATGGGCAAACTCTAGAGAAGTTGTCTAAAATCTTAGAAATATTTGGTAACATCATCTTTGTTGAAAAGCTTATGATAATAACTGTTTCACTCCCAGTAGGTAAGCAGATATCCAAGACAGAGGCCTATGAAAAGTTATTCTCCAGAAAATACAGTTGCAACAAAGGCCCTGAAAATGTCATCCCTGCATGGTTGGATTATGATGAAGTGAACAGCAAGTAGGGGAGAATGTCAATTTATATTTCTACTGCAAACTGGAAAGATCAGAGGATTTAGAGATAGTTGTTTGGGTTTTGGACTTGAAACCAAGTTAAATTTGCAAAACAAAACTTGTTTTTCATGTCTACCTACCCCGTTTCGCTGTGGATCCGCCCAGGTATGCCCAGGTTCATCCTGGATTCCTCCCAGACAAACCAACCTGCCCGGGTGCGAATCCTGGCCGAACCCAGATTGAACCAGACCATGACCAGTACCCAGTTTGAACTGAACCAGTACTGGGGCTTGGGACTGACGAACCTGGTAACTTAGTAGAAAAGGGATAAAATACCACAATCATTGTTGTTTGTGTTTCAATTTAATATTCATTTTTTTGTTAAACCTTAAATTAACTATACATCTAGAAATTATGGTTTATTTCGTGCTGAAAGTAAATTTGGTACATATCAAGAGTACCTTTCCTTGGAATTGTCTGTAACTTGGCACGATGGTTACAATCAAAGTAATGAATCAAAGAAATTTATCCACAAAGTGAATAAATTCTGACCCAAAATATCTATAAGATGCCCTCAGAATGTTCTTGGGGCTTCTCCAAAGTTTTGATAGGCTACATAAGGCTACTTGACCAAACGAGCAATGATAGAAGCCAAAAAAAAACTACAAAAACAGGACTCCCGGCAGTGAAGAGGGAATGTTAACCTACATAAGGTAATGGGCAGTGTTAAACTTTGTTAGTACACGTATTAATTGGACTATCTATAAATAACTCGTCAAATCTTGACAACTATTCTCTTGCACTTACAGATCAAACTTTAGTTTGACATAAATATCCCTAATAATTCGATATTCATTTCACTAGAAGTTCACCGGCCATTCAAAGGTCTGTCTCAGCCTAATGTTGACTACTTGGTCATTTCTAATTTTATTTCAATTTGGGCAGCATGAATTTAACTTACATGCTTCCAACCCGTACGCAATAATTCAATCCTGATTTGCACATTTGGCAAGACACATTACACATTGATATCATTTTGGCCTAGTATCGTATTGGAATAAAAGAACTTCTTTTGATGTAGTTAAATTGCTACACTTAGAAGAGAATTACAGTAAGGTAGGTTTCTATACCTTGCAAGCAATTATTGCAAGTTAAATAGACAAAAGTCAGTAAAGAAATAAGCAAGTAATAGTGGTTTTCTAAAATCAGTAAACATTTAATGATACAGCACTCAAGCTAGTATTCAAAAGAAGTCTATATTAATTGATTATATATTTGAGGCAATCAAGAAACAATGAATTATAGCGGTTTCTAAATTAGCAAAAAAAAAAAAGAATATTTATGTTAATATAGGTTAATATTACAAAATTGCAGCTAGCCATCTAGACTGTCTACTGAAGTCCATAGCTATTAGAAACTGCATGAAAGAGGGGGGTAGTATCTAACAGATAAGAGAATTTGTTTGAGATGTATGTTTACTAGTAATCAATATGAAAAAAATACTGCAACTTGAAGTTGTTCTGAATTTATGAGAAAAGCACCTTTCAATAAAACCAAGTAAACCTTAAAGATGTTTCTATAAAAGGTCAGTTTTGTTTGTCTTTTTTAAGACTATTTCCTTGCTTTCATAAGAAATATTCTGAGGATGGATCATATACAGACATGAATTAGAAAAGAGATTGTGTTAATTTAAGCAGTTCAGTACAATCAATTAACTGTGGATAGATTAAAATTTCAAATTACCATATCTTAGTTCAAGGGTTGATTTTCATTTTTATACCCCTGTAAGAATTTATTAGAGATGGTTAGATATTGTGGGTTTTATTTTCTGTACATTATGGCAGCCCATTTCATATCATATTTACACCAGGGATACACGGGGATGTCTCCTCACCCTCCAGCCCCTCACTCCTGTCCCCACTGCCATTCCCGGAACACAAGGACATCCACAAACTGTGCCCTCTAGGTAAATCAAGGGCACATCCATTTTTATTTTTAATTTAAAAAATAGTTAGTTTTCATGGAAAAAACACTGAAAAAAGTGTGTGGGTGTCCCACATGCCCCTTTTGTTGATGTATGTAGCATCGGTCAGATAAATAAAACTGATTATATAGTTATTATGAGAATTGAATTATTATATATACATATATATAGTAATATATGAAAGTTAATCTTTTATTTATTCTTATAATGATTATATAATTAAATTAATTAATTAGATTAATGAATAGACATGTCCCATGAAGGGACATGTCTCTTCTTGTCTTTACCATGTATATATACAAGAGATCAGTGCATTTGGAAAGGACATACTTTTACGGTAGTGCTATTACATTTGCAGCGATCTGAAATCTAACATGGTATCAGAGCCAGACTGCAAATGTGAAAGAATAGAATTGGACGGACAACAAGACCTGCCATTGTGCTTTCTCTTTTTCTTCCCTACTGCATCTGCTTCCTGGCACTAAGAATCTGTATACAAAGATCTCTTAAGGTGCTCCTTTTAGAGGAGAGGAAGCGGACATGGGGAAAGATATGCAAACAAGAACATATGGAGGAAGTCATCGTCTACAGCCTGCTACGTATCTCCTACAAGTGTCATCAATTCCCAATGAAGTAACATTACCAAGAAACAAGACCCGTAGGTTGACCAGAAAAGGAAGAATACATCGATACTAAGCATATCCCTGCAATCAGGATCTAAAACATAACTAATGCACCAGAATGTTTGGTTTGAGATTTGGGGGAGAAATCCAACTTGCTGACCACTGGGTGAATCTTTGAGACTTTTAAAATGACCGGTCAGGTCTATATGAAGTTTACGAACAGTCATAATCACCAACCTTTCATCATGTGATCCAAATGGCAAATAGGAATCCCTATGTTGGATTTGGGCCTTGGATATTTTTTAAAAGGATTCAGGGACTGGTAAAAATTTAAAATCGTTGTTAAATATTCAACAAATCATAATACTAGTCAGGGACAGTTATTTAAATCGGGGAGCATTGGCTGGTGCTTGCGAGAGTTTGGGAATTTAGAAACTGTCTGTATCAGATTTACTTATCGGGCTGGAAGTATTTGAAACACGTGTTGTGCCACCTGTACAAACTGACAGCCTTAACCTTGCAGAGGATGTTAAAGAATTAATAATATTATTATTAAGAGGTTGTCAGGTGTATCCGAATCGACCAGGCTCCACAGTTTTTGAAGTGGCATCAACAGTGTTTATCGGGTCATTGTACATTTGACGATGTGCTTATCGAGTTTCATATATTAAAACAAGTGTTTGTCAAGAAATATGAATGATAGTTGTATTGCTCAAACATTGTTTGGGTCGTGGAATCCTCCATATCTACAGTGCATTGATAAATGTTATGCTTGGGCTTGATGCAGTTTTGAAGATCAATAATTTCTGCAAGCTTTGTATTGGGCTCTTGGAGGCAGCACTCAATTTTAACATTGTTTGTTAGGCTCAAATCCTAGCAGTGCATAAAGCGCCTTTATACCAAGCGTGTATATTTCGTGGTTGAATATTTGCAGACCTGTTCATGACTGTTGGGTCCCAATACTATATTTTAAACTGGCAATAATATTACAGTGGATGTGTGGAGATTACATGGCACACATTTATGACATTCGAAATAGTTCAACGTTCTCGTGGTATATACAGTCAAAGCCTTATGTAAAAAAATTGTGATATATTAACCCATGGAATATATTCAGTGCAGAATATGACACTGAGATATTGTTGAACAAACTATTTGCTATTTCAATCTTTAGTGATTCAAACAAAGAGATTACAAAATTCAACATCATATTTGACGGGATGATTGATGAGTTGTGTAGATTGCACACAGAGACAAGAAATAGTTGTTAGATATGCTCAATCTGGGTATCTAAAGTTGCATTTTCATATTTATGAAGGTCTCCATCAAATCACTCACGGATTGGATTTCATTGGTCTTCACGGAAATATTTTGAAATCGGCTGAGTATTCAGATTGATGCATTTCTATAGACCTCTCTGTTTTAGTTGTGATGTCACCAATTACCATGGAAGTTACATATTAGTTAAAATATGATTATAATACTTCGATAACTGCCTCATCGGTTATGACTTACTAGTTACAAATTGACGACAAAAGAATTTATTTAAGAAGACAAGGGAGTCGACGAGTGAGTGAGTGTGAATAATGATTGTGCATCTGACATCATTTACTAAGTAATATAAAGTCTGAGGCAAAGCTCTGTGAGTGTGAAACAGTGCTGTAAGTGAGCAATCGAATGTGAAGAATTGTATTCTGATATGTTTGATTAACATGAACAAGTGTTAAAGAGTTTTGCAGTGAAGGAATTCTAGAATAGTATGAATAAAAGGGGCAGTAAATGAAGGTTTTCAAATGAGAAAGTGTTGTGAAGAGGTGTACTTGTAGAGATCTATGCTGTAATCAGAAGTGTAAAGTATTTCTTTAAAAGTTTGTAGAAATCGAAGTATGGAGACAATTCAAACCTGATTGCTTGGAGCAATATATCTTCCATAATTGGGACCATGTGAGAAGGGTATGCTTCCATGTCATAGGGAGCAGCTAGAGGATTTGGCTCAATTGATCTTTGTGGATCTTGGTCATATTGATTCAGAGGGAGTCTGACAATCCATTATAGACAACCTTGGGAAAAGAGGTCAGGAGGTCGATGCACGATATTGAGCTTCAGAGGGAGCAACTAAAGGTTCTGCATTTGTGGACATCCGAGAATCTTGATTCAAAGGGAGCTAACCATGTCAAGATGGGTTCCTTAGTGATCAACAACTAGAGGATTGCGATTCATAGGATGGAGTTTCAACATCAGTGATCTATTATTGTTGTATCTTATAGAGATTCCTTATCACTATGTAAGAGACATAGTAGAAAGGAAAGTGATTCAGTTGGAATATATTAGTACAAGAGATCAAATTGCAGATATTCTTACCAAAGCACTTCCCAAGGTGAAAGTTGATCATGACAGATCCAAGCATATTGAAATTCCTTACCATTATGTAAGAGATATGGTAGACAGGAATACTATCAAGTTAAGATACATTTGTACTGCAGATCAGACGGCAGATATTCTTACCAAACCTCTCCGTCGAGTGAATATAGATCACTTCAGAAAAGGACTTGAGGTGACGATCTCTGTGATAATGAATAGACATTATATGAGATGAAGATCTCTGAGATAATGTTCTAAAACAGTAGGGAACTACTAGCAGATCTGGATGAATTAAAGATCATATTGTGATATAGACATTTATATGCCTATAAGTCACAATTTGGATAAAGGAAGAATTTAATCATTCTCCGGATTTTATCCTGTGTACTAGCAGATCTTAATTCAGGATCATATTGTGATATAGGCTTGTCAGTGCCTATGAGTCACAATTTGGATAAAGGAAGAATTTAATCATTCTCCGGATTTTATCCTGTGTACTGGCAGATCTTAATTCAGGATCATATTGTGATATAGGCTTGTTAGTGCCTATGAGTCACAATTTGGATAAAGGAAGAATTTAATCATTCTCCGGATTTTATCTTGTGTATTGCATCACATGTAATACTGTTATCACAAGTATTAGTGATAATTCGTATTACAGGTTTAGTAATATGACAAAGTATCATGTGTACCATGATACTACATGCTTGGAAGAATCAGATAGATATAGAGTACAAATCTATGCTTAGTCATCGTAACAATGTTGCTAGATATGTTTCTCTCATTTATATTATCAAGTTAAGAGGGAGTGTTAAATCCTGATAACTTGATCATATTAATGCTCTGATTTTTTTTCAGATTAGACAGATCTAAAATGCATGTAATTTCCTTTATATATGGCCTCATGATAAATACATCTCCCTAGAACAGATCAGCGATTTGCTAGGCATATTTATATGCCTTGTATTTGACTATTGTAGTTAATTGATAATTAACTATTAGTTAATGAACAAGGGCGCCGATTTGTAGAGGAGTAGGTTGTTTCATGGAGAGCCGACCTAGAAGGGGTTGTGTCTTATGAAAAGACAAGACCCTTGGTTAATATATAAGTAGGACATCCATCCTGTGTACATTTCTGAGAGGTGATGACTTCTTAGACAATGAACACTTGTATTTGATGTTACAAGGTGACGATCTTGTAATGTTGATTCGTTATGGTAGACATTTTGATATGTCAGTGCACATACCATAATAGGGTTATATGTAAGGGGAATGTAATGTTCTCTAATTACTATATCCTTGTATCATGATCTGAGGTGATATGAAAATCAGGTATCACGTGTCAGGTGATTCCTCATATCACATGTTAGGTGATATGTAAAACTGGGTATCACGTGTCAGGTGATTCCTCATATCACATGTTAGGTGATATGTAAAACTGGGTATCACATATTAGGTGTTTCCTTATCTCACGAGTTATGTGATACTTATCATCATGTGTTATGTGATATTTGCCTTCACGAGATATGTGAGATTTCTTATCACAAGAAATGTGATATATGATTTTATCTTCCCTAGCTAAGAGGGAGTGTTGATGTATGTAGCATCGGTCAGATAAATAAAACCAATTATATAGTTATTATGACAATTGAATTATTATATATACATATATATAGTAATATATGAAAGTTAATCTTTTATTTATTATTATAATGATTATATAATTAAATTAATTAATTAGATTAATGAATAGACATGTCCCATGAAGGGACATGTCTCTTCTTGTCTTTACCATGTATATATACAAGAGATCAGTGCATTTGGAAAGGACATACTTTTACGGTAGTGCTATTACATTTGCAGCGATCTAAAATCTAACACCTTTATGTACCCCATGAAACCCCAAACGCACCATGTAAGTAACACACTCATTTACATTGCCACCCACAATTACCTCAATCACTTTTGCAATTACAGCTGCGAACTTGAAGAGGAAGAGAGTATCCATAGTTTATGACTTAGTCACCCTTGAATACTCACACAGATAAAACTCATTGATTTAAGGCATGAAATTTAAAAAACACCCTATCCAATGCCTAAACTAATCATTTTCTAATGAAATCTACGAAGGGCCCAAAAGGCGCCTTAAGAAAGTTGGATACAATAGTTCCCTTGATATGTTATGATGCTTTCCAAACTATGTGCCATTGGGATAATATGTTGACAATGTTATTCTCATTGTGTCCTGAACTTGGAAACATGGCAATCCTAATTCTAATAATCATTTTCCTGATATCTACAAAGGGCCCAAAAGGCACCTTAAGAAAGCTGGATACAATAGTTCCCTTGATATGTTTTGATGCTTTGCAAACTATGTGCCATTGGGGTGATATGCCGACACTGTTATTCTCATTGTGCTCTGAACTTTGGAACATGGCGTTCCTCATTCTAATAATCATTTTCCTGATAACTTATTACCTTTTTTCCAGTGATCTAACTAATGGACAAATTGTTAATTTTCATCAGTTACAAAAGTTTATTACTTACATTTTATTTTAATGTAACTTATTTTATTTTCTACATTTAGATTATTTTATTCTGTTTTTAATTTGTTTCAAGTTCCTTTTTATATTTACATTTTGTTTATTCACTCAAGTTATAAACTAGTAATTTGCTTTAAAATATCTTAATTTCCTGTTGTTTATGAATTCCATTTTTTATTTTATTGCCTATAATTCTTCAGTTCCTTTATCATGCAACTTTGACATTTAATAGTGTATTCTCATTTTTCATTATGAGCATTGACCCTTATATTATTTCCATTTTCATTATTGTTCTTTCTTTAAGTTTGTAATGTCTTTCTGTCCTTATATCATAATAATGATAACAATGTATTATTTTGTGTATCTTGAATAATAACATAATATAATTATTAATTTTCATAATATAGTATTTAGAAATCATTTTTAATTATAAATAATATCCTTTGTCATATAATATATTTTAAATATAATAATAATGATAATGTTTGGATTAACAAATTAGTGTTGAAAACATTATCAATAGTCTGACAATTTTAGTTTTTCGCATCTTAACATTATCAAATAGATATTTGAAAGACAAACATAATATATCATACTAATAACATGCAATTTAACTAATGTTACATTCTGTTATTATATTTATAACACTGTTTAACATCACAATCGTGACTTTTGTATTATAATATATCTTAATTACCATCCTGATATTAATACTAATTATAAAGCTTAGCCGCTGGCTTCTTTACATCTTTTGCAACAAATATCTAATTCTTTTTAGTAGTTTTACATGATAATATCTTTAATACTTATAATTGTTATTATAATATTTCAGTGTACTATAACAATTTTTTAGTTATGATATTCACAATTTAGTTATTTTTAATTGTAACACTTAGTTATAATACTTGTTACACCATATTCATCAGATATTACGATCATAATTATTGATATATCTATAAATTTATAATCTAAGTATTATATTATATTATTATATTCTTTTAATTTATTTTTGTGCTATTTTTGGTTCTATCATTTCTTCAAGGACCTATATATGTAATCTATCACGATATTCTCCACTCTTCCTTATGATGGATCATGGACTGTCATCTGAAATGTCGATGAAAATCCTACACAGCAAGAATCACTTGCACTATTATGGACTGTGGCAATATTATTTCTTAAATGATGATCCAATGTTCATTATGAGAACAATTTGACAGTTAGCGTTGTTGGGTAGTATTATAATTGCTTAGTTCTACAGACTAAAAGGTTGGGCACATCATAAGCTCAATGCCTCTTTCTGCTGATAAGACGGGTAATTGTAGTTACTAAGTATACATTATTCTGTCTACCTAATTATTGACAACAAACATACTATACATAGAAGCAGAAAGCTGCATAAATCGTGATTTTTATAAAATCGGCACTAGAGACAAGGGGAAAAAATCATGGAACATAGTAAAAATTGTTGATTGATGATCAACATTTTTATGCAGTTTAAATCACATTTTATTCACGTCAATATCTGGAAAACAGTGCATCTTATTTTCCCACAATTCGTGAACCCACAAAACCCTAAAAACGAACCAAAAAAATTGCTTTACTTTGAACAACCCCTAAACAGCAGAAACATAAGAACCAAAACTGCTAAAATCATTCCATCCATCATAAGCACCAGTCTAATCTGGAATGCCCTGCAGAAGAGTCATTTTTCCAAACTGAGAATGAAATCTTCCAAATAAGGTTTCCAAAAACTTTAGCCTCCCGTGAAAAGTTCCAAAACTATAGCTTACCGTATATTAATATATTTATTTTTAATTCATATATTTATTTTTTAATGTATAACTATATATTTATGATTTTTATGTTTCATGAACATACCCAAAATACCCAGTCCCTATTAAAAAAATTGTCATAACAACATACTGTACCCACGTCCCCATTACCTACCCATACCAGACAGCTTATAGATTATTATAATTATATTATAGTGTTAATATTATATTATATTAATACAATACATTATTATAATACATTTATATTGTTATATTATTATATTACATATTTTTATTATATATTAATATAATACAATAGTGTAAAATTAATAATAGTATAATCATAATAATAAATTATAATATAATAATCTGATGTGCTGCTATTTAACTTGTATATTAAGTTGAATTTTCTAATATTTAACTTCGATCTTGATGATGTTCTTTGTTACCAATAAGGTTTCTCTAGATAGGTGGTCTAATCAGATGTAAAATAAAGCACGAATGTAGTAATCAGAAAACCTGCAAATGAGGAACTTCTCAATAAAATATGCTTCATTTGCATTCTTAACTAGTTTTCTAATTCAGAATATAATCTAAAGACAAGCAAACTCAGGAGCTCTTTATAAAATAACACACCAACATATTACTGCACAGAATGCTTCATTGTAGGTTATTCATGTAACAATGCAAAGAGCTCAAAAGTGGCTGTAGAATAGATTTATTTAATAAGGTGACTGCTTTAGAAGCAACAAACCAAACACCCAAGAGATGGAAGTCCCTAGGTCAATTTTTAAAGCTGACACGGATATCATGCTAAATAAGTAATAGCCAACAATTTACATTCCACATATCATAGAATAGAAAACTGCCCACAAACATTTGAATCTTGTTTAACAAAGCTGACAATTTCCATGCAGCTACAGAAAATGGGAAAAAATAAACATACGGGCCAATAGATCCACTTATGTATGCTGCAAAATCATCCAATAATACCCCTTTCAAGGCCAGTAAACCATAAAGTGCTCCCAGGTAAATATGCTGCAGGGGCATTACCACTCATCAGGAAAAAAAAAACTTTGCAACCTCAAAGAACTTATAGTTTCTAGACAACTCATCTAGTTCAAATATTTGTAAAATTAATAATGTCTGCTGGAGTAAAAAGTCACTTTCGGATAATGGCTTGAAATTGCCAAAAAGTACTTCAAAATTCAAATAACAAATTTATATGAGATTTGAATCACAATCCATCTATCGTTGTCATCAACAACTGAAGTGTTATACATGGGCTTTGTGATTTTGTCATACATTTCTAAGACACAAATAAAAAATGAAGAGCAAAAATACTGAGAGAATTATAGTAACTGATTAGTCTAAAATTTTATGGAACCTCAATAAGTTGTGTGCGAGCTATTTATTAAAAATACAGCTACTCAATAAATATGGAAGCCTCCTTGCCAAATTCAAGCAATGATTCAAAGGCTAGAAAACAAAAAAGAAAAGAAAAATATAGAAAGTCTGCAGCTGCAAGTCAAACAAAAGCCATAATGTTGCAATCAAATGATAATTTGGAAAAAGACATGATTACTGCAGCCAATAGGCTGAAAAGAAGATGAAAAAAAAAGCTTTGTCTTTATCTATGAAATTGTAAATGTTAGATTTATTAATAATAATTTATTAGAGGTAGAAGAATTAAAAGATGCTTGAAACACAATTCAATGCAAAAGAAAATAGAATAATATTATTTTCTCCAAAAACAAAATTAAAAAAATATATTTATTATTTTTCAAACAGAACTTCTGACAGTAATTAGCTCCATAGAATCAAAAATAGAATTTTCATTCAATTGATCTTTGTAAGAATTTGCATATAGCAATGGGCCAAAGATCTAGAGGCCAATGAATAGCACAAAGACGAGAGATAATATAAACAAGAACAAATTGTATTCTCATCAATGATGCAATAATGAACCAACTGGATTCAATAGATGAAATAAAATGTAGATGTGTCTACTTATATAGGCAAGGCAATAAGAGACCATGATAAGGAGTAGATAAATTATCACCCACACAAGATGGAATCACATGTCCACCAAAGGTGAATCATCCTCCATTATACAATGAAGTATGTGCAACATGTGGAGGATGATAATGTGATAAGTACACTGAAGGTGGAGTCAACACATAAAGTGGAATGTGAAAACTAATATCACCACCTAAAATGGAATTTCAACTACACCGTGTGCTAATAAAGGTGCAAACTCCTAAATGTCTCATATGCAAACTACTTTGCAATACATTATCTTAAGTAAGCTTAAGTAAAGTGTAATTAGTGAATATTTAATCACACCAACACCCTCCCTTAAGTGCAACTTAGGGGAATGCACTTAAACTCACAATACAAGATAGGTCCCAACTAATAGGCCATCTTAGGTACCCATGTACAATATGCAAAGCAATGCAATGCAAGAAATATCTCATAAAGCAAGGAAAGGGAGAAAACCACATGGGACAAAACTCCACTCCAAAAGAGAGATAAAAATAAACAAGATGCATGGACGGAGGACTCAATACCCCCCAAGGACTACATACATCATGTATATACAATCAAGTATCCTTCCATAGGAAGGAAAGGAGACCTAATATCCCCCGTGTAATGAACAATCTCCTGCAAAAATGATGAGTGCATGAAGGCAAAACATAGTCTAATGCCTACAAACAACACGTCTTCTCTTAGGAAGAAACAAGTCCATCAAATAATGAAAAAGCCAATCAATGTCCAAATGGAAGGAGGAAGGAAGGATCCAAGTATGCATCTCTAAAGACTGAATAGGTATGTCCAAGCTCATAGAATCCATTAGATAAGCATGATCAAGTTAAACCAAGAAATGTGAAAAATCAAGTGTAGAAGGAGAAACATGAATGCCAATCTCCAAAGAAGGTGAAGAAGTATCAGGCCCACACATGCCCTGTTCAACCAGACCATGGGCCAATCGGACCCCGGCGGACCAAACACAAAATATGTGGACCCCAATCGGACCAGACGCGAATTTTGGCAAATTTAATAAAGATTTCTTCTTCACTTCACTTTTAAAATTTTTTCTCTTGCTCAGGGGCAGGAGGATTTATACATATATAACATTTAAGTATAAGTTACATTTATTTATAACTTATACTTTAAGTTATATTTGTATAAATACTGTCAGGATGTTTGAGATAGCTTTCAACTTCATAGGAGTTAAAATGCAAATTCTAGATTTTGGGGGTTTTCAAAAAATTCCAAACTTAGCCAAATTTTAGGATTCAACATGCCTTCAACAACGTTATCTCCCACAACCTGTCCTGGCATTTTGAGGTCAAATTGAAGCTGGAACAAGGATTTTCTAATGATTCTAACTCATTTCCTCACAAATCACTTGGTTTCAATTCTATATTCCTGACAAACTTAGCTCAACACTTGCTCACACCCTAGACAGACATTACTTTCCAGCAGGCCAAAATTGCTCAAACTCACTCTCGGACTTGGAGACTTGAAAATTGCTACCACCTAAGACTACCTTAAACATATTTCCAAGAGAAAAATCTTTAAAAGGGAAGTGAAGAGGATGAAGAAGAAGATAATGATGAAGAATATCAATAAATATTTAATCCATTAGTTGAACTTTAAACAATGATACTTGAACTTGATGTTAAGATTTAATTTTAATGTTTTGAATCTTTGATGTTGAACTTGAAGTATATGATGCTATAATGGTATGATCATGATTCATGATGTTATGATTACAAGTTTATGGTGTTTTTGTTGTTTAAATGTTTTTATGATACTATGTGGCATTCTAATCGTAACTCATGCTTCTAGGCTTCATAAATATGTATATATGTGTATATATATATATATATATATATATATATATATATATATAATTTTTACATGTTTTTGTACTAACAAACCCAAAGCCCTTTTCAAAATTTTGTCGTGTCGGCGAACCGGTCCTTCGTACCCGAACTGGCATCCTAGGTTGAAAGTGATATGTCCAGTCACAATGGCTACAAACTAATAGCATATATGAAAAATAGAAGAAAAATGACGCACCTGCAAAAAGAAATGGCACCTAAAAATCTGTTCATATGAGCCTTAACAAAGCCCTAGAAGTTGCAAAACTCAATATTGGACAAGTACAGTCATGCAAAACTGAGATTTATGGCAAATCTATGCACCAAAATCAAAAAAGCACCACCAATGTAGAGTTCACGATTTTCTATCCCAAATCAAAAGAAATTGCTCAAAAAAAGGAGTTAAAATGAGCAAGTTATGAGCCTTCAAAGTTGGATTGCAAAATCAAAAAAGCTCAAAATGGTGGAGGGGGAGAAATTTCAAACAAGCGTTAACATCAACAAACTGCGCAATTAACTTCAACAGTCATATGGTCATCACCGAAAAGACAACTTGCAAAGAAAATAAAGCTCAGATGCAAGTCAAATTAAATGAACAGATATGACGATGTCCTCGCTAACAGGGCAAATCGTATGCTACTGGGCAGTGACATGGCTCTGACCATACGATGACGTGGTCAAACTACTTGCATAACGAGGACGGTTGTGTGGCAGATGTGGCACACAAATTTATTGTCGTGTATCCTTTGTTTTTGCAGACAAATGTGCAAGGCCCACGGAGGCAACAGTGGTGGATCTGACCACCGAGGGCGTGGACATGGCAACGCCCGCTAGGATTTAGTCCCACATTCAATGGGTTGGTGGAGTTTTGTAATGTCTCCATTTTAGCTCATTTGGATTGCAATCAGGATTAGCCTATTAGTGACCTTCGTAAGCTAATCAAAGGGTTAGAAGGTCTCAATGGTCAAGCCAGAGATTATATTTCCACACCAGTGGGGTCATCAATAGAGCTTCCAATTTAAGACTTACTATTTATAGTAAGTCAGTTGTGAGTCAATTGCTAATTTGGGCATGTCATCTAGGCATCAAGTTTTGTTGGAGACAACTTGGATTTTATATGGATTATTAATGGGGTATAAGCGATATATTTGATTTGTAGTCATTAATCAAGTTTTACTTAACTAATAAAAATTAAAAGCTTATTATTAAGATGTTGAAGGTGCATTAGTTATTACTTATTAGGGTAGACTTAGACACCCAAGCAAAAGTGGAAGCTTAAAATGATTTAATGAATATTAATTAAGTTTTACTTAATTAATAATGAAATTGAAGCCCTTTTACCAAATACTTTATATGACCCCTTTATAAGTGAATTTTGGGTGTTAAGAGGAAATTATAATATAAATCAAAACATTGGATTTTCTTCATCTTTTCCATGAAATATCATGAAATGGTATTAATTTTTTAAAGTTCAAAAGTATGCAACAAAAGAAAATATATGAATTCAAATTCATATGGTGAGTAACGTTGAAGCTAGGTGATGGATTTGGCAAGAACGAATTATAAAGGCAAGAGCTGGAAATCGCACAGGGGTATTCTGGATGTATTTTGAGATTTGTGAATTTTGAGAGTTTGTGCCAAGGGTTTCGAACTTCTATAGACAAGAAAATTGGAAATTCTCTAAGTTTTCCTGCACCTTGAATTGGTTGCTGACCAGTGAATCGTACTTTATCAATGGCTTTAATCAGAGGCCATGTTTGAGCATAAGAGTGATCAAACCATAAGGAAGATATGTGTTCTTTTGTCAAGGAATTAATACAGAGCCGTGAGTGGAAATTTCCTGCAAATCGCAGCAATGATAAAAGTTGTGTTGGACTTTCTATAGGTTGTTGTGGCTTAGTTGTGGGGTGGCATTATTTCTTAAGGCAGCGACAATAGAAGAGGGTCAGCATTTGGATATAAGCAGATGTTGTTTAAATCAGAGGGACGGCACCCATTCCTTACAGCCAGTGATATTAAACTTGGGCCAGCGATACATAGTGGGAGTCACATTGGTAATAAGGGTGCCAATTATCATTGGGATTAGAGAGATCTTATTGGACTCAGCAATTTCATAAAGTTGCTTTCTACACAAGAAGATTACAACAGTTATTCATTTTCAGTCTTCCAGCTTCCATAGTTAATTTTCACTAAAAGTTGAATGCTTAAGTTAGCTTGTAAATATTTGCAATTGACTTAGCAAATAAAGTTAGTGTGCTAGCTGTGCAATTTCTTTTAAATTTCATGCATTATAATTGTCTCATTTCAAAATGCCAAAAAAAGGTATATATCCAAAAAAACACAAACTTCAAAAAATATTCAGAATTCAGAGCCCGAATTGAAGCTATAACCCGTTGGGGTTATTACAGTGGTATCAAAGTGGTTTCCTACCATCCTACAGGATTGGGCTTGTTCATGCAACCAATAAGGTTCGGTCCCAATAGGTTTTACTCACATGAGAGAACAGAGCTTCCTGGTTGTCAGGTACAAATACCACAACCAGCTGATATGGATGACAGGAGGGGTGGAAGCCCACCTAGAAATACAGGAAATGATGATGAAAGAAAGGCAAGAGAGTTGTTCAGGAATTTAGCTGCAGGACAACAATAGTTAGCAGCTAGTCAACAACAGGTAGCTATAGTGTTTCAGCAGCTTTCTGATACTCTTCAGCAGATGACACTGGCCAAGGGATGCAGCAGGGACAGAGATTCACGTAGTAGTTCAACTAATTCTCATAGGTCGCGGGCTGAGCATACAGGTACTTTTAACAGGTCATCATGTCCTAACTTTCTAAGACCTGATTCAGATGAGGGGAGTGGGGAGGATGAGGCTGCTTCTTTTACACATGATGTTCTCTCTTTAAATGTAGAGTGGGATGCTTTACCTCCTGATGTCAAACAACATCTCAACTTTCATAGATTTATGAGTCAGAAGAGAGAGCACTCTATAGCGAGTGCCGGATGGTAGACAGAAGGCTAAGAACAGTGATCTTAAACATGTAACTAGCAAGTTGACACTTCCCAGTTTCAATGGTAGTGGGAAGCTTACTGCTCAAGCTTGGATCAGTAAGGTTGACACTTAGGCCTATGACAGAGGTGGATGCAATAAAATTTGCAGCTGTGCATTTAAATGGGGCAGCCCATGAGTGGTGGCATCATGGAATGGTCACCCTTCATCATAATTGCATTACATCATATCAAGAGTTTGGTGACAGGTTGATAGAGCATTTTGATCAAAAGGATCCAGAATCATATTTCCGAGACCTAACTCAACTCCGGAAAATAGGCAATTTGGAGTTCTTTATTGTTGAGTTCCTAAGACTCTATATCATGGTTCCTAATATGACAGAGAAACGCTTGGTCCTGTTATTCACAGAGGGATTACAGGAGTCACTGAGAGGTTGGCTCAAGGCATTTGGCCCGCCTTTCCTACATGGGGCCATCAAAAAGGCCGGGAGCATGGAACTTTCAGCTCCTAATAGGAAAGCACTGCCTAAACCCACCACCTTACCTACAAATGAGACTCACCCACCAGTTGTTGATGAAAAAAGGAAATCAGTTGTGAAACATGATGAGGTAACTCGTGAGGATTTGAAGAGGAGACAGTTTTGCTATTGGTGCAAAGAACCTTATGATAGAGATCACACTTGCCCTTTGAGGCCTAGGGGTAAGGCAAACCCTTCTATGTGTGTTTATCATGATGACATTGAGGTCGAAACTTCACATCAGCTTGGTGATTCAGCTATTGATGAGGCTTAGAGAGTCACTACAGAGTTTGGTCCTAATGCTAGACTATCACCTATAGTATTATCAACCATTGTACCACTTCCCTCGGCATTCAGGATGAGAGGATTGGTGGATGGACAGCATTGCATTGCCTTGTTAGACACTTGGGCCACACATAATTTCATACATGACGAATTTGTTAGCCGATGTGGTCTTCAGGTGGAAGAGTTTGCTGGTTTCTGAGTTAGGGTGGCAGTTGGCTACACCCTTACCTATACCAAATGCATATGTCATTTCTCAATATTTTTTCATGAGTATGAGATGCAGTCAGATTTTTATGTGGTTAGCTTGGGGGAGATGGACATTGTGTTGGGGATGCAGTGGTTACAAGATATTAAGGAGTTTACTCTCATCCTGCAGTCGATGGAGATGCGGTTTGAGCATCGAGGCAAGAGATATGTGTTGAGAGGTATTACAGAGGGGAATTTGCGCACTACGTTTCTTTGTACAAAGGAGAGTAGGTACATATAGAGGCATGATATGATTCAGGTGGAGTAGGTCACACGTCATGTCTCCCGTGGTTCAAAGTTACATAGTCCTGATCAGCATACAAGTGTGGTTCACTTTGTGAACAATCCCTTGTTCGATATGGATATTGCATTGTCATATGACAATCCATTGTTTGAGTTTGATGTTGCTCCCCCTCTAGTGACATGTGACAATCATGTTTGGGATCCCATCAACGCACCAAGATTTCAAACAAGCCTCTCGGAGAAGTTTTCAGAGGTGTATATGGTGAGGAGTGCATATAGCTTTACATTTGATCCTCGTGTAAAGGATATCTACCAAGTGCAGAGTTTGTCAGCGCATGAGTTTGATGATTGGTATGATAGCTTAGTTTGCGCAGGGAAAGGGGCCAAGTCTAGTCTACCTATAGAGTTGCTTCCATGTGATGTTCCTGCTTCAGCATCACCAGCTCTAGCATTGAGTTCAATTTCGCAGACGCTATTGATCATACGGATGATGTTGTCTTTATGGGAGTTAGTTGGTGATGACAGTGACACTACACATTTATCCATGGGATCCTGGTGGAGGTGTGACTCCCTTTGGGTTGGAGTTTGGTGAGTTGTTGGATGCAAGATTGCTTGGGGACAAGCAATTTCAGGGAGGGCGGACTGCAATGTCCCCATTTTAGCTCACCTTGGGTAACAGTCCAGATTAGCCTATCAATGACCTTTGTAGGCTGATTAGAGGGTTAGAAGGTCTCAATGGTCGAGCCAAAGATTATATTTCCACTCCAATGGGGTCATCGACAGAGCTTCCAATTTAGGACTTACTATTTATAGTAAGTTAGTTGTGAGTTAGTTGCTAATTTGGGCATGTCATCTAGGTGTCAAATTTTGTTGGAGAACACTTGGATTTTGTATGGATTATTAATGGCGTATAAGCAATATATTTGATTAGTAGTCATTAATTAAGTTTTACTTAATTAATGACTAAATTTAAAAGTTTATTATTAAGATGTTGAAGGTGCATTAATTATTATTTATTATGAAGGACTTAGACGCATAAGCAAAAGTGGAAGCTTAAGTTTTATTTAACTAATAATGAAATGGAAGCCCTTTAACTAAATACTTTATATGACCCCTTTATAAGTGAATTTTGGGCGTTACGAGGAAGAAATTATAATTAAATTTTATATTCAAAACATTGGATTTTCTTCATCTTTGTCGTGAAATATCATGAAATGGTGTTAATTTTTTTAAGTTCAAAAGTATGCAACAAAAGAAAATATATGAATTCAAATTCATATAGTGAGTAACGTTGACACCAGGCGATGGATTTGGCAAGAATGAATTATAGTATTTCATGATATTTCACGACATCCTGTTAGGGTATTTTGCATTTTTTTGAGATTTGTGAATTTTGAGAGCTTGTGCCAAGGGTTTCGAACTTCTATAGACCGGAGAATTGGAAATTCTCTAAGTTTTCCTGCACCTTGAATTGGTTGTCCTAACCAGGGAATCGTGCTTTATCAATGTCTTCAATCAGAGGCCATGTTTGAGCTTAAGAGTGATCAAACCACAAGGAAGATACTGTTTTTTTGTCAAGGAATTAATACAGAGCCATTAGTGGTAATTTCCTGCAAATCGCAGAAATGATAAAAGCTATGTTGGACTTTCTATAGGTTGTCGTGGCTTAGTTGTGGGGTGGCATTATTTCTTAAGGCAGCAACAATAGAAGAGGGCCAGCATTTGGAAATAAGCAGATGTTGTTTAAATCAGAGGGACGGCACCCATTCTTTACAGCCAGTGATATTAAACTTGGGCCAGTGATACATAGTGGGAGGCACGTTGGCAATAAGGGTGCCAATTATCATTGGGATTAGAGAGATCTTATTGGACTCAGCAATTTCATAAAGTTGCTATCTCCACAAGAAGATTACAACAGTTATTCATTTTTAGTCTTCCGGGTTCCATAGTTAATTTTCAATAAAAGTTCAATGCTTAAGTTAGTTTGTAAATATTTGCAATTGACTTAGGAAATAAAGTTAGTGTGCTTAGCTGTGCAATTTTATTTAAATTTCATGCATTATAATTGTCTCACTTCAAAATACCAAAAAAAGTATATATTCAAAAAAACACAAAAATATTCAGAATTCAGAGCCCGAATTGAAGCTATAACCCGTTGGGATTATTACAAAGTTGCATTGTTTGTATATAACAATGCATATGGTGAATGTAAATATCACCGAGTCATTGTGGGAAATGTGACTAATGTGACCTCAACAGCGCTCGTCAGTGAAATACTGTTGCCACCAAGATACTTCGGTACAAATCTAATAATGCAAAGGTTCAAAAAATATTCAGAATTCAAAGCCTGAATTGAAGCTATAACCCGTTGGGGTTATTACAAGGTTGCATTGTTTTTATATAACAACACATACGGTGAATGTAAATATCACCGAGTCCTTGTGGGAATTGTGATTGATGTGACCTCAACAGCACTCGTTGGTGAATTACAATTTTTGATAAAAAAAACTGCAAATAAAATAAATTCAAATATGTAGGAAAAAATATTTTTTTTAATGATCATACCGAGTTGCACAAGCAGATCGTACAGCTTGCTTGTGCAAAATAAAATTGCCTCAGATTTGACTTTTGCCAAATATAGGCAAATTTATAGTCAAAATTCACCTAAACAGCCTTAAAGACACAATGGTGAGCTTGGATTTGACGTAGGATGCTCCTGAAGATCGCTAATCCTCAAATCCACAAATGTGCCTTCCTATAAAGTTCTAAACACACCAAAAGCTCTCCAAATAGGCTATTCAAGTACACTCCAATGGCTCTCATACCATGTAAGAATTTGCATATAGCAATGAACCAAGGATCTAGAGGCCAACGAATAGCACAAAGACAAAAGAGATGATATAGACAAGAACAAACTGTATTCTCATCAATGATGCAATAATGAACCAACTAGATTCAATAGATGAAATACAATGTAGTTGTGCATGTTTATATAGGCAAGGCAATAAGAGACCATGATAAGTAGATAAGTTATCACCCACACAAGGTGGAATCACATGTCCACCAAAGGTTGATCATCTTCCATTGTGCAATGAAGTATGTGCAACATTTGGAGTATGATAATGTGATAAGTGCACTAAAGGCGGAGTCAAAACATAAAGTGGAATGTGATAACTAATATCACCACTTAAAGTGGAATTTTTCCTACACCATGTGCTAATAAAGGTGCAAACTCCTAAGTGTCTCATATGCAAACTACTATGCAATGCATTAACCTAAGTAAGCTTAAGTGTAAGTAGTGAATATTTAATTACACCAACAACCTTTTAGTTGGATTCTATCAGTATTAATATTATCTCATTGTTTACATTTTCATCAATTTATCAGCCTTTGTAATCCACTTCTCAAAAATTGTAGACCATCAAAGTTGTACAAAGACTAAAACATGTGTGCCTAAGCTACTAGCACTAATAAGATGCATGGTGTAGAAGTATTCAGGATAGAAACAAAGTACGACCAAGACACATCTCTGAGGATGTGAATGGCATTCTCAAGATCCCAAAAGTCCCAAAGGCTTAGAGACTTTGAGGGGATATCACTTTTTTCAGGACTGGGCAGCATGCATCATTTCATGGAGAAATTTGTTTTTTTACTGTAACTTTTAAAGGGAAAAATGCTGAAAAGGCTTAAATGCTAGAAAATGGAGGATTGACACTACAAATTCAGCACATTGTATTTACTTTAAGGTTTTTTTAATGTCAACTTCTATTAGTTCATACAAAGAGAGAAAATGACTCTGCCTCTTTAAATGTCCTAGACAAATGGGGTTGCTCATACATAAAAGGATTGTCAGAGGAAGCCATGCAACAAATAGTGTGTGATCTATTATCCAAATTTGAATGAAATTTTAAAAAAATAGAATTGTTCAAATTAATTCTCAAGCACAAACAAGTGATAATTTTCAAAAGACAATTGTGCAAGTAATCAAATAGTAAGGGGACACTTTGGCAAGTGTCAGGCAATGCTAGATCTTTCTCCTAGACAGTTGCAACCAATCCAACCTTCCAACCTTTGCATGTGCTTGGTGAGACATAAATGGTACAAGGGGCAAAATACTTTTCCAGTTCTCCCCTATACTACCGGTTCCTTTGCTGACTAACAAATAAGTTGCCTTTGTATTTCTCTTTCACACATCAAACATGTATACTTGTTACTCAACCACCACATTCTTACAATTTCTAAGTGTTCCAAATCGAATTCATGGCTTGTTGAGCTTCACAGAGATACTACTATCTATATTGTTGACCTTGGAGTAAGATTCAAGATGTATAATATAAAATGGAATAGATGTTGTATAATATATAGTAAAATGCAGGAAGGGAGAAACTTAGAACAGCTAACACATTTTTTGAAAACAATCATGAATACTCATCTCATATGAGCCTTATTTGAACTACACCCAAAGAAATGGTAAAGCTTATCCAAATCTAATCTTGAATCTGAATTTGTAGGTGCATTTCCCATTTATTGCTACATAAATGCCCTATTTACTTTCAGGGACAGTATAGTAGTATGAGTATGATGGACCAAGAGGTGATCATGGATGTCTTCTTGCATAACACTTCCATGTTATATGTTACACGTTTCCCTTCTCAGCTGATTCACACCTTGCACAAATCTCACAACTGTTGCTAAACTCATAGTGATTTCTCTGCCAACATCCTTCTTTTCACTTGACAACAATCCACACTTTGCACAACTCTCACAACTATTGTCATTGTGATTTCTCAACCAGCATCCTTCTTCCCACAGACTAATCTTCGGAGTGTCATGATATGCATGTGCCACTTAAACATCGTAAAGCAAAGTATACATCCACCAAGGTGAATTTGGTCCAAGTTTGAAGCTTAATGCAACATTTGACTGTTATGCCACTACTTACACAAAATAATGTTTGACACAACTTTGCAGACTAACTAAAATGGAATGGAATAACCTCTTTTTATAATTCCAAGAGTTAAATTGAATTGAATAAACTTGTCGAGCTTTGCAATGATGCTAGCTATTCATAACGAAATAGCTGAGTGTTCCTTTAGCAATTTACTTTGTGATATTGTGTAATGTTCGTCAATTTAATCATTTCCCATTGATGTAGATTTACTACACTCTAATTTAACCAGAAATCATCACTTGCTAGTGTCATTTAGTTAATATTTTGCTTACAGCCAAATATTGATATTTGCCGTAACTAATAGGAGGTTTTGTTTGTTCATGTTTGATGTCTAATCTCTTCAACCTGAAAATCTCATGCAGTGCTTGATAGTTGCCAGTCCAATGTTGCAGTGTTTGGGGCAACAAATAGTGAGCTAATATTAATATATTATTTAAATGCAAATCCCTATTAAAATGTTATATAGACTACAGAGTGGATATTTGTGCATCTATTCCTTTTAGGTTCAGTTAGATCTAAGAAAGCTACCCTTTATAATTTGAAGAATGGTTCTGCCATGCATATTGTTCCGGTTTGAGTTGTCTAGCAATAGAAAAATTAAAATGCTAGCAATTTTGGCAACTCTGCTAGAGAATGAAATCTAACAAGTCGAGGTTGCAACAAAAATCTTATCAGCTCCAACTAGAGATTTTTCATCCAAGCTAATATAGTATAACCCAAAACATGGAGGAAGGCAAGACTTCTTGATCCTATTTTCCAGACACCTACTCAAGCACATTCAAATAAAGGTTCATCTTCACCAATGGTTCTAGAGATCATTAATATTTTTGTAGAAAACCCTTATCTGAATAAGGAACCACTTCAACCAATGTGTGATAACTTCCAAACTTCATTTCCATTATCATGGGGAAACACCATCAATACCATGGCACTTCCAACTCATCATGACTTCCCATGGGGATTGAAGAAGAATTTCTTAAAATTCCAAGCTAACGACACAAAACATACCAATTAACACATTTTAAAATTCACCATAGTTCGCAACAATCTTAGAGTAGCAGTGAAAATGTTGAGGTCAAACTTTTTGTTGAAAGCCACCATTTTGATCACTAACTAGGAGACTATACATGTGAAATTTGTTTCGTCCTTCAAACCAAATTAGGATAATCGCATGTTTGCTCGACCTCTAATGCAAATAAAAAGAGAAATGAACCACTAATATCCCCTTATGTATTTTCTTAGGGTTTGTCTAGTTTCATATAATTCAAACTGCAATAGATTCTTTTTCTATATAACTTGTACACAATCCTATTATTTGATATGAATGTTTAGTATGTATTGAATATGATATGCCAAGATATATCTCAGTTCTTTGACATATAATGTCACTGTCCTTTGTATTAATGAGTACCGAGTTGATTTTCAATCTGATTTAAATATCTCATCTGAATTTGATGGCCAACTCTTCTATGTTATAAATCGATTATATCAAGGGTTTGATAGATCAACCAATAAGATCAATGATACCATCGAAAGATTTATTGCTCCTTAGAGTTTTTTTATGGAATCGGTTTGACAAGAAGAGATGATAATACCTTATATCAAGAAAGCTTCAAATAACGGATGCAATTGTATATATTTACAACTACATCTGCTGTATCAACAAATTGATAATATTCTTGAAATGACAAGTCAAATTCATGATGGCAAGGAATCTGATATGTTTCTGGATCGGTCCTTTATGGATTGATGAGAACAAATTTTGATTTGAATTATAACCTGTTATGATGATTGATCCAAAAATATAAAGAGCTCTGATATAATTGAGGATCGATCCTTATGGATTAAATGTGATAATATATGGACAATCTGATCTGATAAAATAAGGATGCCTGATGAGTCTTCAAATTACTCTTTTAAGGATCCAATGGCCTACAATTGTGAGCACTACCTTATAGTGATCTCTTATGAATATGCAATTGATAAATCATAAATCATCGCTGTCTATGATCCTTTACTTCCTTGCTTATGCAATGATATTCTTATGATGTTGTTCCTTATTAATGACTAGATGCACATGCATTCTTAATCTTCCCAATGGTCGATCGATACCACCTTCCTTGGCTGTAGTAAGGCTCCTTGAGTGCTGAAGTGTAGATATGAAATAACTCTGATCAATGCCTTTGGAGGGAAGGATATCTCTTTGATATGTCACCAAGAGATGTGAAGTGAGGGGCTGCATCTTTTCACAAAATAAATTGCTCTTATCTTAACGAAGCATACCTCTATGTAAATTGCACCACTTGGATAATAAGCTTTTTACTTTTGGTAATCGCACTTCTTCATGTAACTATCAAACTTGCTAATTTACTTAACTAGTCACTTTTTCCTTGGATGGCAATAATGCAAGGCAATGACAATATTAAACTTTTGCTAATTATTGCCTTGATTACCAACTCATTGTATTTATTATTTAAAAAAGATGGATCACTGCATTCTAGTGTATGTGACATGTATCACTGCCATTCAAAGTTTGATGTAACCAAGTAATGTTTTTCCATCGCTGCTCCATGAAGATGCTCTACAGAAAATTGTGAAGTCTTATGAATAAGACAAATTTCTGAGCAATGATACCTCCTTCAATTCTTCTTTCATGGCAGTCATTTTCTAATTAGTACATACTCTCACCAAACAATACAAGCTGTCTCTGTCTTATATTTTTTTATTCTACTTTACTTTCTAAGTTTACTTATTGCTTCTGCTACTGACTAACTTGGAAGTGTCCTAAGTCTGCCACATCTGGACCATACAATGCTTCTTGTTTGTTTTGCTTCGAGATTGAATGGGGATATCAAAGAACCAATGAGCAAGTTTGCAGCACAATTCAACTGCATCATCAGAAAGATAAACTCAACTATGAAACGATCTCCAAATATCCTCGAGTTGTTTTATAAACACCCTAACATCAAATTTTACTTTAAAAATCAAATCCAAGGGAGATGATGAATTGGGAAAATCCCAAGAGCTGTCAATTACGTTAGAGAATGACAAAATAACCAAGAGAAAGATACATAAAGGCTAAACTAGGCAAATGGTCACAAATTCTACAAATCATCTCCTACAATAAATAGTGAGTGAAGACAGTTTTGACAAAATGGTTCAACTCAACATTATCAAGGACAATTTCAAGGGAATAACAAAAACAATGAATTCAAATTGTTCTCTTCACTTGAAAAAACTTCATCGGAAGTGCCTCCTAAATTCACTTAAAACATTTTTTTCTTCCGTGCAACAAATGAGCATGGTGCTATTAATTGTCCAAAGATGCTTCACATGATGCAACTCATAGATTTTTCCAAATCAAACAATAAAAGGTTCAAAGGTAACCTCCAACATCTTCATGATGAACCAAATGGCAACTCTATGATTAGGTGTTTTCAAAACCAATTCATGCTGCAAAGCTGAATACTTTCAATGACTACACATGTTTATGGAATTGAGAAGCTCAAAGGAGGTAAGTGTCACAAGAGGATCCTTCAAAGGAAACTCCAATAGTGTCTTGTTTCAAAATTGACTACTTTGAGACATTTGCCCCTATGGCCCAAACAGATTTTGTTCACCTTGTCATTTCTCTTGCTAGATATTAGGGTTTTCATGTTCACTAGATGAATGTGAAGAGTGCTTTCTTGCATGGTGATATTCGTGAGGAGATCTACATGGAGCAGCCTCCAAGATTCATGTAGGACTCATCTCTTGTTTGTAGGCTATGATGTCCTTGCTATGGTCTCAAACAAGCCCCTAGGTCTTAGTATGAGAAGATAGATAGTTTCTTGCTTGCATCTGATTTCACATGTTGCCACTCTCATCAGATAGTGTATATTAAAAGATATGGAGGTGATCTTTTGATATTGGTTTTGTACACAGATGATTTGATTCTCACTAGTAGCTTCTCCATATATATACAACATTCATTGATGAAGCACTTTGACATGACAAATTTTAGGCTTCTGCACTTCTTTCTTGATCTACAAGTGCTTCAGTCTATTGGGTATCTCCATACATTAGCACAAGTATGCCATTAATTTGCTTCAGCATTTAACATTGCTAAATGTAAGTCATCTCCTACACCATTTTAGCCGAGTGTCACATTGATTGCTGCTTGCACTACACCTGCGTTGATGCTACTTTGTAGAGAAACTTGGTGGGTAGTTCTTGTATTTGAGACACATGAATCCTAATATTACTGTTGTTATTGGGCCTGTCTCCTATTTTTCCCATGATCCTCATGAGAGTCAATAGAAGGTAGCTAAATGTATTTTGAGGTATATTCGGGGCACTACATATTTTGAGCTTTAGAAATAGTAGGCTACACCACCTCAAATTAGGCAGGTGATGTTGACTCAAAAAAGTCCACTTCAAGGTTTTTTTCAACTTGGTTCTACAACTATTGCTTGCTCTTGCATTATCATCCACTTAAGCTAAGTATCAAGGTGCAGTTCTTGCCAACTGGGAGGTTTTGTGGATTTGAAAGATTATAATAGAGTTTGGTAACCTAATAGGCATACACTATTTGTGTGATAACCAAAGTGCAATTCACATTGCATACAACCCAATTGAGATAAATGGATGAAGCACATCAAGATAAACATGCATACTGTTCAATAGTTCATCCGTGATACTCATCTCTCTTTAGAATATCTTTGTATTGATGACTAGTTTGCAGGCTTCTTCAATAACCTTTGGTGTTGCCTTGTTATCTTCAATTGTGATCAATATTTGGGATGAAGGAAGTCATTCTTGGGGGGGTCTTCTTGAGTCCTCCTCCCTTCATATTTTTATCTCTTTTTTGGAGAAGAGTTTTTCTTGACAAGAATCAAGGTACACAGAAACATTTCATACACTAATATTCTAAGGAGAATGTTGGATGAATTTCAATCTTTTAACAATTACAAAAAGATTAGCACATTTAAATAATAATAAATAAAATACACTATAACACAAGTGCACGTTGGGAAAAACTTTCGGGAGAAGAGCCCCTCCCTAAAGCAGCTCAATATATTATTCGGTAAACCATGATTGCAATACATTTGCAGAGCAAGCCTTCACATGAGTATCACCAACTAGCGATCATGTAGATTTCTTATAACTTAATTGTATCCACAAACCTCTACACACAACCTCCATCTTATGCACCTATTATATAGAAGATACAATACGCAAAAGTAATTAGAAAACCACAAGCCAGAACCATGCAAAAGTGGCCCTCAAATTATGCCGCAAATGAAGATGCCTTGAGTCATAACATGCATCATAAGTTGGTCAATAGTTGTAACTTCCCATTACAATTTTTTTTATTTCCTATGCAAACTCCTAGAGACCATAACTTTTAATCTAATTGACCAATTAGGCCCTTTTTTTTTGAAAAAAAATGAAGAACACAAAGAGATCTATGAAATAAGCACCACTGTAGATGATATTGAGCAACTAGGAATCTTCATTTTGGCCAAAAGCCAACTCAATAGCCCAAACATTGACTTTTTAATTTTATATTGAAAAATTGCACCTTTTCAATAAAAGCAAGGATGAGAAACTTCACCTACACTCTCCCACTTGTCAAACACCTTGCAAGAGAAAAGGGAGCATAAATTATTAGGGACCAGGAGGCCATAGACTCATAGAACCACCAAAAGATTTCTATGCTAAATTGCTTTGCTAGTGCATCTATGACATTCTTCAAAGTATAAACTTTTTCTAGCATCACAATCCCATCCTTTACCATATCTCAAACAAAATGGTATAGAACAAATGTTTCATCCTCACATGAAAGGTTGGGTCCTTTGTCAAACAGCCTTCATCAATAAGCAATGATGACGAAGAGCTCAGTTTTTTAATTCTTATTGGCATTATTCAATTTCTGATATAAATATAACCAACTTCCATATCAAGACTAATAGTTACATATCACCTATTTGTTGAAACAAATAAAGTCTAACACATATGTGGAAACAAATAATGCTTCAATTGTTTCTATCCAAGTAGAAGGTACCAACAATATAATGAATGAAAACACCTCAAATGAATTCTTCTTTCCATTTGAGGGACCCTTTGATGGACCTCCTATTGTGAGGTCTTCACACCATCGCCCCATTGCAAATGGGTACCTCCTCTTTTGCTTGGTTGTAGGTGTTAGATAATTTATTTTATTTTAGTTTAATGGTACTTTGGGTAGTCTCTGAGTCAGTGGGATGAGTTTGAGCAACTTTTGTCCACTTAAGAGTCAAGCCTGTTGAGAGGAAGTAGAGTTGTGAGCAGAAATCCAACACTTAGTTAGATCCCATGAAAAGGTTGAGCTTGAGATGATGAAAGGAAAGTGGATCTAAGTTTGAGATCCAAGCACCAATGGAGAATGGAGGTCCGGTTGAAAGAATGGGAAGTGAAACCAAGAGAGTACGAGGGGAAATGGAGATTAGAATCAAGATGAAAACACATGGCAAGATGCAACCATGAGGTGAAGTTTGAACATGAAAATGTGGAATTTTGAAGTTTTCGAGGAGTGAATGAAAAGAAAATCACGAAAATAGGGGTGAGTTTATCAAATTGCATAAGCAAAGAATATACTTTTGGAGATACCATGACTTAGCACAATTTGAATAACTCTTTGAGGAGAGGTTGGAATCCATGTCCAAGGACCCCCAGATTTCTGCCCCCTTGCTCTGAGAAAATTTCAACTCCATTGGCATTATTACATTAAAAAATGAAGGTTTCAAGGTATAAATCAGGGCTCCTCACCAAAAGAGATCCAATGCAAGTGAGTTGAAGATCAACTTTTCAATGGAAACATGAAGTTTAGACCTTGGAGGAAGAAGGAAATTCATGATATAGTCTTGAAATTTGAGGTGAAACCATTACACTTTGATCATGAAGAAGTATTGAAGCTGAAACGAAGAATGAAAAGCGAAGTGAAGTCATTTTCGGGGTGAGTAGAAGTGAAGATTCAAAGATAGGCAACTTGGAGCTTGTCCATGAAGAGGTCGGAATCCGACTTCACCTTGGACAAGGTTGTCCAAGGGGGGGTTGGAATCCGACCCCATCTTGAACAAGCTTGTCCAAGCTACCTCAAAGTTTTGCCCTCAATTGAAGGCCATATCTTGGATCCACATTGATTCCAAGCTTAAGTATGGGCATTTTCAAGTATAATAAGTTTTATCTGGGCTTGTACAAAGATCAATTTCCCCTCTCAGATCACTGGGTTCAGATCTTCAATGCAAGGAATTTATGACTCAATCTCAAATGAAGATTTGAAGTGTTCCAACAAAGATAGTAATGCAAGAAGGATAGATTTTTTAGCAAAAAAGGTCTAAGAAATCAAATGATGGGGACTTGGATCTTGTCCAATGAGAGATCGAAATCCAACCTCACCTTGGACAGGGATGTCCAAGAGCAGGTCGGAATCTGACCTGGCCTTGGACAAGCTTGTCCACACCACTCAAGATTTCCACCAGCCTTTCTTAGGGAAAGCAATTCAATCACAATGTCAATTCGCACCCCAAAATTCGGTTTGAAAAGCTAAGCCAAGTCGGCCTAATTAAGAAATGAAGCAATTTAATCAAATTAAATGAAAGATCAGACTGGAAAATCAAGGTTGGCCTAAAAGAACTGGGTTCATGGCTAATACATGGTCAGTAGAGTATGCAAATAAGTCTAGAGCTCGAGTAGAGCAATGTCTGTTCGAGGCCAGAGTTGAGCTTCCAGGCTTAAATAGAAGTAAATCTGTATGTGGCACCTTTAGAATTATATGACATTATTCTAGAAAGGAATTGGATATGGAAACATCGTGCAAGAGTGGATTGTTTCACCAAGACAATACAATGCTTAGATGACCTACGTAATGTCATATCCCTGCAAGGCATTCAACAAGAAGTTAAGCTGAGACAACTTTCTACTTCGCAATTGAGGCGTAGTGTGGAAAAGGGGTGTCATCTATTTGTTGTCAAACTGGAAGAGATGAACGAAACTAAGGAAGTCAACTATTTAGATGACATGCACAAATATGGCATAGAGTACCATGATGAAATCGATCTAGACGAGGGAAATGAACAAGAAGAATCTTTTGAAGATAAGTATCCTTATCTTCACGACTATCAAGATGTATTTCCTGAAGAGCTACTAGGACTACCCCCCAAAAGAATTTTCAATTTCTCCATAGATCTCGTGCCAGGAGTTGAACCTATATCAAAGGCTCCCTACAGAATGACCACAGTGGAACTTATGGAGTTGAAAGCACATCTACAAGAGTTGCTTAGTAAAGGGTTGAATTGACCTAGTGTGTCATCATGCGGAGCACCAATTATATTCATCAAGTATGGAACCCTTCCTCTTTGTATAGATTACAAAATGTTGAACAAGGTGACAATAAAAGAAAAATATCCCTTGCCCCATATCGATGATCTCTTTAATCAAATGCGAGGAGTCGCAGTATTTTCTAAAATAGACTTGCGGTCAAGGTATCATCAGTTGAGGCTTAAGGATGAAGACATTCATATAACAGCATTTCAAAACTCGCTATGAGCACTATGAGTTCACAGTTCTACCATTTGAGTTAACTAATGCCCCAACGAACTTGATTAACAGTGTGTTCCATGACTGTTTAGATATATTTGTTCTTGTATTCTTGGATGACATATCAATATACTCTAGGAATGAAGAAAAACATATGCAGCATCTACAAGTAGTCTTACAAAGACTACGAGAAAATCATCTGTATGGTATATCATATCTACAAAGGGAATAGTTGTGGATCCAACTAAGATCAAAGCTATTTCAAAGTGGCCAAGCCCTAGAAACATGCAATAAGTAAGAAGTTTTATGGGTCTAGTCGGGTATTACAGGAAGTTCATAATTAACTTTTTCTCAAATTGCATGCCCTATTACTTCTCTTCAAAGAAAGGGGAAGCGATTGGAGTGGTCAGAAAAGTACCAATAGGCCTTCAAACTCCTTAAGGAGAAGTTAACCTCGGCACCGATTTTGAAAGTGTCAGATCTCGGAGGACAATTTTTAGTTGTAACTGATGCGTCCGGGGAAGGCTTAGGCGGGGTGTTAATGCAAGATGGGCAAGTGATTGCTTATAAATCACGAAAGCTCAAAAACTATGAGTTAAACTATGCAGCCCACGACTTAGAGTTAGTTGCAATCGTTCAAGCCAAGCCCTAGAAACGTGCAATAAGTAAGAAGTTTTATGGGTCTAGCTGGGCATTACAGGAAGTTCATAATTAACTTTTCGCAAATTGCATGCCCTATTACTTCTCTTCAAAGAAAGGGGAAGCCATTGGAGTGGTCAAAAAAGTACCAACAGGCCTTTAAACTCCTTAAGGAGAAGTTAACCTAGGCACCGATTTTGAAAGTGTCAGATCTCGGAGGACAGTTTTTAGTTGTAACTGATGCATCCGGGGAAGGCTTAGGCAGGGTGTTATTGCAAGATGGGCGAGTGATTGCTTATAAATCACGAAAGCTCAAAAACTATGAGTTAAACTATGCACCCCACGACTTAGAGTTAGTTGCAATTTTTCAAGCCAAGCCCTAGAAACGTGCAATAAGTAAGAAGTTTTATGGGTCTAGTCGGGTATTACAGGAAGTTCATAATTAACTTTTCTCAAATTGCATGCCCTATTACTTCTCTTCAAAGTAAGGGGAAGCGATTGGAGTGGTCAGAAAAGTACCAACAGGCCTTCAAACTCCTTAAGGAGAAGTTAACCTCGGCACCGATTTTGAAAGTGTCAGATCTTGGAGGACAATTTTTAGTTGTAATTGATGCGTCTGGGGAAGGCTTAGGCAGGGTGTTAATGCAAGATGGGCGAGCGATTGTTTATAAATCACGAAAGCTCAAAAACTATGAGTTAAACTATGCACCCCACGACTTAGAGTTAGTTGCAATTGTTCATGCCAAGCCCTAGAAACGTGCAATAAGTAAGAAGTTTTATGGGTCTAGCTAGGCATTACAGGAAGTTCATAATTAACTTTTCGCAAATTACATGCCCTATTACTTCTCTTCAAAGAAAGGGGAAGCGATTGGAGTGGTCAGCAAAGTACCAACAGGCCTTCAAACTCCTTAAGGAGAAGTTAACCTCGGCACCAATTTTGAAAGTGTCAGATCTCGGAGGACAATTTTTAGTTGTAACTGATGCATCCGGGGAAGGCTTAGGCAGGGTGTTAATGCAAGATGGGCGAGTGATTGCTTATAAATCACGAAAGCTCAAAAACTATGAGTTAAACTATGCACCCCACGACTTAGAGTTAGTTGCAATTGTTCATGCCGTGCAACAATGGCGTCATTATTTGATGGGGAATCCCTTCAGGCTTCGATCTGACCATCAACAGTTGAGCTATATATTCACTCAACCTAATTTGAATGCACACCAAAGATGATTGGAACTAATTTTCAACTAAGATTTTGAGATGATAAGTTACATCAAGGGGAAAGAAAACCATGTGGCTAATGCTTTGAGCCACAAACGACATATTTCAGCTATAGCATCAGTCCACACAAATTTCAGACAACAGATTCTTCAACACTTTAAGGACTATAAATATTTCAGCTATAGCATCAGTCCACACAAATTCAGACAACAGATTCTTCAACACTTTAAGGGCGATAAATATTATCATCAAATAAGAGAAACCCTTCAAGGTAACTTAGGATCCTAAAAATGATGGATTCAAATTTGAACCAAATGGGTTACTAAGATTTGAAGGCAGAATGTATGTTCTAGAGTCACTGAAATTAAGAACCCATGTTTGGAAAGAAGTACACTCCGCACCTCATTCTAGACATATGGGAGTCACCAAACTCCTGACGGATGTTAAACCCATGTACTTCTAGAAAGGTATGAAGAAGGATGTTGCAAGATTTGTAGCCAGCTATTTAGAATGCCAAAGGGTAAAAGGCAGAACACTAGCATCCAACAGGGTTGCTTCAACCTCATGTTGTGCCACAATGGAAAAAGAAGGTAATCAGTATGGACTTTGTCCAAGGGTTGCCTATGTCACGAAATAAGCACAATGCCATTTTAGTGGTAGTTGATAGACTCGCTAAGGTAGCCCATTTCATACCTCGAAACTTGACAAATGGAGCGCCTACCATAGCTCACAAGTTTGTCCAAGAGATTTTCAGACTCCACAGAGTACCTAAAAAGATAATATCAGATAGGGTTGCTAAGATGACATCCAAATTCTCGCAAACTCTTTTAGCAGCCTTAGGTACACAATTGAATATTAGTTAGGTCTACATCTAGATCGCCAAAAAGAACAGGTCAATCAAATATTGGAAGACCTTCTAAGGATGTACCGCATGGATCAGCAATACACGTGGGAGTACTATTTACCATTAGTTGGGTTCGCATACAACAACACATGCCAGTCATCCATCAAGATGGCTCCATTTGAAGCATTATATGGACGGAGGTGTAGAACTCCTATCAGTTGGGATAAGTTGGGAGATAGGATAATCCTTAGTCCAAAGACGCTTTTAGAATTGGAAGGGCAAGTTATACTGATCCAACAATGTTTGGCAGAAGCTAATGATCAGCAGAAGAAATATGCAAATCCAAAAAAAACACCCAAACACTTTGAGGTTGGAGAGAAAGTACTCCTATGAGACAAACCTTAGAAAAGCGACATTACATTCAAAAAAACCTCCAAGTTAGCCCCTAGATACGTAGGACATTTTGAGGTTCTGGAAGTTGTCAACCCAGTTGCTTACAAAGTTGCTCTACCTCCAGCTTTTGCCCAGTTGCATAACTTCTTTCATGTATCATATCGTAAGAAATATGTGTCAAGCTTTCATCATATGATTGA
Source organism: Chamaecyparis obtusa (assembly GCA_027943335.1). NCBI lineage: Eukaryota > Viridiplantae > Streptophyta > Pinopsida > Cupressales > Cupressaceae > Chamaecyparis > Chamaecyparis obtusa. The sequence continues at coordinate 811,869 of BSBK01001011.1, forward strand.
TTGGAATTCCTTGCAGATACAAGACCCAAGGATGGCCACAATCAAGCCCATCAAGGTGCTTGAGGTACGTAAGCTTCGCTTACAAAACAAGTTAGGTAGTGTAAGGTCAAATGGGACCATAACTCTAAGGACAGTGCTACCTGGGAAGACTATGATGAGATACATCAACAATTTCCTTTTTTGCTTAATGATTATAATCAGTTGAATTAAGTTTAAACAATATTTTAATGATGTAAATGTTTTGTAAATATTTTGTAATCTCAATCATCGAGGACAATGATTCACAGGGGGGAGAACTTTTGGTGTTTTGATTATATTGATGCCCTAAATGGTATTTGGTTTCCATTTACTATTTATCATGGAATAGTGGTTTGGATATTGTAAAAGAAATGATATAATGATTTACGTTCTTGTCTTGAGTTATGAAATGTGATTCTTGCATATATATAATGTTGAAATGATGATTATTACGGACTCACAACCTTTCTTGTCCAAGAGGTTGCACGAGCTGCTCGTCCTCCAAGGAAAGGGGGGAGAAAGTATCACCGGGAAAGGGGGGTGCAAACATGGTTATGGACGTAAGCTACCTGGGTTCCAGAACTGGTAAGTATTGACTAGGCCAAGTTACTGCAAACCTAGAAGGTATAGGTCAGTTAGTCGTATCATTAGTAATCCTGGAGTTGAATAGGAACTGCACCCTAGAATTGTACCTAGTTCAACCTTTTTTATTCTTACGGTACTTTATGTGATAGCTTTAGTATTGGTTTCTAAAAGAATATTATGATATACTTTTATCAAATAAATATATATATACATATATACATAGTATATATGTGTGTGTGTAATACACGCAACCATGGCGACATGATTCATAATTATTATATATAACTGCATGTTTATATGTATTAAAATATTATGTATATATTTATATATATAAGGGAACTTGGTTATATTAAAATATATATACGTATACATACATACATATATATATATGTATATATAAATATATTTATATATAAATATAAGTGAATTGATATTTACATATGATTGCATCGATAAATTGCAACCTGTAGGATTACATTAATATATATGAAGTATATCCGTTCCTAAATGGGATTTGTTTTCACTTGGAAACTCATACTATGCATGGCATATAAATGAAACTGGGTAAGGTAGTAATCTAAATTTGGAGATAACTTGGCCAGCCACGTAGTGGCATGATTGGCATGACATAATGGAAGTAAAAGATTTAGAACAACTCCTTAATCATCGATGGATTAAAAAAAGGTGGTTATTAAATCTGCAACCTCAAACATAGAATTCTTGTTATTTTCTAAACAAAAAGGATAATATCCAAAGCCACAATGGAGGTAGTGGCGTAATTCCAGTGACAGGCTCTGAAATTCAAATGAAATGAAGGCTAAATGAAACTAAAAACTCTTTGAAATTATAATTTGGATTTTATAAAACAGTTGAAGGAAATGAAAAACGCTCATTCTGGGAAACAATGGGGTATAGATAAAGAAAAAAACCAGGCATCAGTCAAAGAGAGGACACTCACACATGAGAGAGAGAGAGAGAGAGAGAGAGAAGGAGCTCACATGAAGAGCATGATAATAGACGGCAGTTTGGAGAAAGAAAGAATGGGATAGTGTTGTTTAGGTGCAGCGGTATATTGATAGAAATCATTCTTAGTAGTCCAGTCAAGAACAGCGATAAGAATCTTAAGGGAACTTCCAGAATTCTTAAAGAAATATATGAGTTGAGTGTTGTAGGAATTTAAGCAGCATTAATAACAGTCAGAGAGCATCCTCTTCCAATTGCAGACCCGTAACTCCTTTTCACAGGCATGTACAATTTATCTAGGCAACGTCTTCGTTTATAAAACCGTGAATGAATTCTCATATCACTAGAATCATATAATTCTAGAAATTTAAATTAGAAGGAATGTCAAATTCAGGTGCATGTAAGAGTTTATAAGCAATAAATCTAAATTCAATGCTTGTGTGATTTAGTTGTTAAATAGGAAGAACTCCAATGTTTATACAGATTTACAAGAAAGTAATAGACATTATAGACTTTTCTACATATGTTTATAAAGGAAGGAATATCTGTCCTGACTCAAGTCTTGTAAACAAGAACCGTGTATCTAATGTTCATAGAAAATTTAACCAAATTAGAAACCATGTATTACATTTCATATGAAAAGAATACAAACAGAAGTATTGCTGCTCTTTACTGAGCCATAATGTTGCATGTTTTGACTGAAGTTAATTTACCTAGGCAACTTCTTGGTTTATAAAACCATGAATGAATTCTCATATCACTAGAATCATATAATTCGAGAAATTTACATTAGAAGGAATGTCAAATTCAGGTGCATGTAAGAGTTTATAAGCACTAAATCTAAATTCAATGCTTGTGCGATTAAGTTCTTAAATGGGAAGAACACAAATGTTTATACAGATTTACAAGAAAGTAATAGACATTATAGACTTTCCTACATATGTTTATAAAGGAAGAAAAATCTGTCCTGATTCAAGTCTTGTAAACAAGAACCGTGTATCTAATGTTCATAGCAAATTGAACCAAATTAGAAACCATGTATTAAGTTTCATATGAAAAGAATACATACAGAAGTATTGCTGCTCTTTACTGAGCCATAATGTTGCATGTTGTAACTGAAGTTAATGGAAAAGAATTACATGAAAAGATAGTCATAACAATACTGATAAAATCCCTAAGTCTAACCTCAAATTCTGAAACCACATAAATTAAGCTTGGTGTAAGCCATTGCGGAAACACACTACCCATGCCATAGGGTATGAACCAGTCTATAAATGACTGTGTAGGCTGAAAGGATAATTTTCTACAAATGTTGATTAGGACTAGAAAGTCTAAACTTGGGAATTGTATAAATAACTATTCGGGTGATTAGAGGATAGTGTAGCTGGTTTAAGACAACCATTGCATGCAGAGCAAGAAGGTCGAGTTCTATGGTGATGCAGATTTAGCACACTTTGGGAATATAAGTAAGAGGAACTGGTTACAAAGTTCTATATTCACCAGAATAGGGAACTAAAATATGACATCGTGCCAAGAGAATCTGATTCAAAATTACTCAATTAAAGGATACATAACAGCAACCAAAATGATTGAGGATCACGATAGAATAGATTATTTAATCATACTGAGTTTTCTTGACATGTACGCCATTATTATAGTGAATAAATAAGAACCTCTTTGTTGGTTACATTCTTCAATCCAAAGAGCAAGTCCATGAGACCTGTATGCTTACAAAACAGCCTATTACATTCTATAGGGCACAAGTTCGATTGGGTGAAGAACTAGATGACATGTTGCATTAATCCTTGTCCAAGGTGAACTATAGCATGTGCTAGTGTTAATCAGTTCGTAAGGCTCTAGATACATCCCTAATCAGGTGTCATACTAAGTTAGCAGCAGCTATAGGGTGTGACCAACTAAGGCGTGTAGAATCTTACACCAGTTCTACACTGGCTTGTTTATAACCCTGTTTACATCCCTTGCGAAGGGTTGGGCTCGCTTCGAGTAGGAAGTGAGCAAGGGGGGTCGGTGATAGATCTGTGGTTGGTTGGTAAAACATACCAGTGATACTTTCTCCCCCATGTTGCATTGTGGAACATAAAGAAAGACAAATGGAATCCATGTTGCTAGTTATGCTTAGTAAGAACTCTTTTCTCTTACTTTGTATTTTATATCAAGTTGATGATAAAGATAAATATATGTTGAGATATTTATTGAGTAATTATAGAATTCAGTTAAAAGTCATGTTTCATTTATGTTTCAAAACAAAATCAGCATTAATAATATCAGATTTCCACAATCCATTTTAACTATACATGCATTTCTGGATTTGATTGTGTGTGATTTTTGGTATCTTGAAACATAACTCCCTCCCATGAAGGGTATCAATTAATAATATCAGATTTCCACAATCAGCATTAGCATGTTACATAATTCATGTTAGCTTAAATTTGTTCCTTCAAGTTCATTCTTATTTATATGATTACCTCACTCGTTATTATCTTGTTTAGAACTTTTAGCTTGTTACATCATGCTTCAATGATTCAACAAAAAACTCTTGTAGATTACTCAAGGTTGCACTATGTCAAGTAATAAGAAAGAGATGAGAATGGTAAATGCATTGTCTTAGAATTATCAAAATTTGGAAGATGGCTAAGCAAGTTCCTCCAATACTCCATTTAAGTGACACATCGACACAAGGTGTAGTAGCGACAAGTTTTAATACTGGCACAACATCTCAATGGTGATGCCACAAGCAAAAGGTGCTTAAAACTCAGTATGTATTTCATATAATGGTAGCGTATATGTCAAACCTTAAGGTACATGTTCATAGTCAAATTAAGAAATTTGGTTATTAATTTTGCCGCTTGCAAGTGACCAATGTATGATAGATAAAAGCAATATTTTTTTGAAAATAACAATAAGGCCAAGAAATTAATTTGTAATGCTTACCTGAAAAGAATGATACTTCTGTATTGGTTGTTTTGATGTTACTCTACGCACATCTGGATCTTTCACCCCTGCATCAAAGGATTGTTTACTGATAGTGTCCAAGGTAGCCAACCATTAAGAGGAACATTCAATTGTATATATATTTTACTTCGAATGAAAGAAATTGAAATGAATAAATGGGTATGTCATGAACATTACTAATGTCAGGATCATAATTGTCCACATTTGTAAAAGAGTGATGTCCAACAACATGTTGTTGCCTCCACATGAAACTAGAAAGAGAAACCAAACTTAGAATATATATTAATCAAAAACTTTTAGAAGATAATATTATGATTAAAAAAAAACTTCTACACAAAAAATCTCCATGTGTCAAACCTGCTTGCACCCAAAAAATCCAAAGAAGTGCTCATCAAGTAACCAAACCAATTAACATTTGAATATGCTCCTGACCAAAACAAAATTATTCTAAATGTAAGAAAGCAACAGAGACAGGATATAAATTTATCAACGCCAAAGATGCATATAAATCTCAGGGATTTACCATGGTTAGCATCATGTTGAATTGACAAACCAATTTGAGCTGCAAAATAGCCCATTGCTAATGCAGACAAAACTGAAAGAGCAAAACTTTGAAGCCCAAAGAAGGTTATGTAAAAAAAGAGCATGTAGCCAGCTATTACAAGAATGGACTTTGGCAACATATTTGGATGGACACGAGGATTCACCTGCAAAATTTTCCAATGGTTGAATCAATTAATACGGAAGAACATAAGCAAAATTACTTTGTATATTTAGCAATTCACATCTAATTACCATTTGGAAAAAATGATTTTGTAAAAGAAAAGAAAATTTGGTAATAACCCAACAAATTAGATTCTAACTATTTCAGAAAAACAAACCTTATTCTTTTCAAAATAAGCCTCCACTCGTTCCTTCAGAGTTAAGTAAAATGGTTCAGTCCCTGATTCATAGTACTCAACTGTTGAGTGTTGTAAACTATCATTTTCAACCTCATTGACCTCTCCAATGCAATAGCGACCAAGCAATTTCCTGTTGATAAATAAGTTACATTAAAACAATATGAATCCCAAGATCACTAGAAGAAGCGAACAATTCCTAATTTGTTGATGGTGGTTGACAATATATGTAGCTGTACATATAGGAAATGAAATGTCAAATAGTTGTACCTGTATGTCTTATTGTAGGAAAGATAACATCAAAAACGTATATCATTTTACAACTACATTTCATTTCAAAGTAAAGCTGAGAAAACTGTAAACATTACTTATGTGTATAGAAGCATCAACATAATTTGCTACAAGTTCCAATGCATCCAGTGTGAGACCTTGCAGTGTATACAATATTTAATCAACTCTGACGAGTCTATTTGTTTTCCTTTCATAGGAGTTGCATAGTATCCTCTCTTGCTGGTCATAATGAATGAGTAACCAGGAATCTTGTCAAATAAGTTACAAAGCACAATGATAAGTTACAAACTATCTAGCATCTTAAGTATCCTAGGGAGTTACCAAGCACCGTAATGTCATTAGGGATCCAAAAAATCCCAACCATAGGAAAGGAAATACAAGCATTCTATAATCTCACATGCAAAAGAAAGAAGTTATAAAAATCCATGGCAAGGTGCAGAATTTATACTACCCTTGATATTCCCCTAGACCTAAGTTGGTATCAATCCCTATTTTTAAACATGTTTTTCTTTTCTTTGTACAATTTGGGAAGTATTTTAACCATAGTTTAACTAGTTGCAGGTTTTAATTAGTCACATCTTTTTGCAAAGGTTACTCATCAAGTTTTTGGCCAGGCCTTTGGCAAGTCTTGCATTTGAACTCGCACGAGTACTCAGCAAGTTCAAGTGCAAAACTCGCCCTGCACAGAAAAAAAAACTACATAGAAAAAAAATAAAAATTACACTATTTTTGGGCTTTATAAGTCCTGCATGCCCAAGGGAAAAGATCACACCAGCGTTTGAACATTCTTGAGAAAATTGGAGAATGTTTATAGCAGATTTAAAGAGCAAATTTGAGGAATTTTGAGTTTCTAAGTTTGTTTGTTTTGCCTCTCTTTTTCCTAAGACTATAAAATATTTGTAGCATGTTAAATTCTTTATATCATGTAAATATTATTGCTGATTTACCAAGTCTTTGTGGGTAAAAATGCTGGTTTTTTCCTTAAACATAGGGTTTATGCTTTAAGATAAAAGGCATGTTAATTTTTTAATTGATTAACCATATTGCTATTCAAATATCATAAAATATTTGAAATACATTTACATGATTTTTTATTCATTTCCAAATCATTGTATTTTTTTGCTCTTTAGCAATGTCACAAGTTAGAATACAATGGCATCCAACTCCGCATGAAGTTAGGACTCAGCAAGTGGAAGTTGTCCTATAATCCCTTCCTAATTTTCACCAAATTTTTGCCCTTTCCCTTAATCATTTATATCAAACAGTTTGAACGCTTCTGGATATGTAACAGTTTTGTTTTCAGAGTTCTACGTTTCAGGTTGCAATGGCTCTTATACAGCATAAACAAATAAAAGATTGCTGCAATAATTCAGGTTTGCTGATTTGACAAGTTCCCTTTTTTGCAAGTTGTTGTTTGCAGAATATAATGATAACAAACTAATGGTATAATTGCAAATACTTGCAAACTTCAATATTTAGTACTGCACTTACACAGTTACAAATTGCAATTAACAGCAGATTTCCATTCAATAATAAGCAAATTACAAAATAGCAATTCCTGACCTCTCAAAACAGTTCAGTCATAAATTTTGTGCATATGATGCAATCCGTTGACATCAATAGCTGACGCTACTGGCCTCTATTCACCCTTGGAAGACCACGCCCTCAGCAACTAACCTGGCAGCTAGATTAGCTTGAGTTTAGCAACCTTACACACTCAAGGGGGTCGATTTGCCCTTATTTCTGGGATGCAACCAGAAGGAACACCATCACACTAGACAAGAAGACACACCTCCTTTTTAATCGAACACACTCTCCAACATTCACACCAAGCCAGGTATCAGCTCCTCATGCACAACAAACATAACCAAAGGCTCAATCTATCCATGACAAATTGCATCTATTAATGGTGTTATTATCTACCCAGACAGCTTTCCAATCCTTCAATGCCCACAATAACCTTTAGTGACCAGGAATAGCTGAAGGTGGCAGCTAGGAAACTCAATCACCCAACATATGAAATTCATACCAAAAAGGTAAGAAGTAAAGCCCATATCCAGCACTCGCATTCAGTATTCTTCAAAAAATCTTCCAGACCCTCATCTGAAAAAAATCTATCAAAACTCTGATAAATTGACTTGCTTGCAAAATTTCACAATTTACGCATCTTCAATCATTCAATCCAAAAGTGAAACTTGAGTAGTTCCACTTGCAACCAGCTAGGGGAGATCTTCTACCATTCAAATTGATTTCCCTTAGGGTTTCCATCATAGAGTTTGCTCCAAGAAGAAGCTCCAAGAACCGTAATAGAAAAATTAATCAAGCATTAGCAAATGAGCTTCCAAACTACTTTCTATATTTTCCCTCAAAACATTCCCAAACGGCTTTTTTAATTTCCACTTAAAATATTTCACCAAAGTACATAAATAAAGTGACTTTTAAAACTAAAAAAAGCATTGTAAACCCTAAATTTGCCCTATGTTATTAGAATGTTTCTAATATTCTCTAATACTCAATCCTGTGTATACTGTTGTATTTAGTAGTTTCTATTTCTGTTCTTCTCGTCATGTATATATGAGCTTCGCTCCTTGTAATTTAATACATTCAATACATAAAAACAATCTATTCAATTATTCTTTATGGTATCAGAGCTGAGTATCATACTTCTTCGAAAAGTTTTATAATTTCTCACGAAATTATCAGTCTCCAACTCTTTTCGAAATATTTGTCTGCAACTTGAGTTGCCTGTTAAAACAAAAACTCGCGTCCCGTTTTCTGCTCGCGCCACGTTTTTTGATCGACGTCTAGGATCGGCGTTTGGTATTCTGGGATCAGGGATCGGTGTCTGGTTTTCGTAGAAAAAAAAATTAGTCACGTTTTTTTTTTCTGTTCGCAGCATCCGCAACTGGAAAAACCAGCGTCTCTGGAAATCGCGACTGGTTCGTGACTGGTGCTCTGATTGAGACTGCTTACTAATTGTGACGGCATCAAAATCGTGGTCTTTTGTTCTTTTGCTGCATCAAAACGTGTTCTTCTGTTCTTCCGCTCTACAATAGCCGCCGATAAGGGTTTTCTTCGAAAACCCTAATTTTTGAACTCAGAATTTGTTTTGGATTTCACATTTGTGGTGGGTTTTTCGAGACCTTATCTGGGTCTTCATCAAATTTTTCTGGGTATCTCGTTTTCTGTGCCTTGATTTTCGGGCCAGCGGATTTGCATTCTAATTCCAGATTCTTTTTGGGTTTTTTGTCTACTCTTCTGGGTACTTGTCATTTTTTTCTAGGTCAACTAGAAATTTGTCTTGGAATTCGTGCCTATTAAACTCTCTTGTTAAAGTCGCATCTAATGGCGTCTTTGACCAACCTAATGCTAGAGAATAGTCAACGGTTCAATGGCAGCAATTATAACACCTGGAAGCAGCAAATGTTGACCATCTTCGAGTATCATCGTCTGGATGAGCTTGTTTTAGGCACAGAGACTCGCCCATCCTCCATTCAAGCAGATTAGGATAAATTCGATGATCGGAATCGAGAAGTTGTTATGCTTCTCAAGCTCTCTGTCACAGATGATCAGTTGCCTCAGATTCCCTCTGGCAAGTCTGCTGTAGACATCTGGAAATACTTGAAGGAGTTGCATGAGACATCCAACAAAAGTCGCGCGTTCTTTTTGAAGAATCAGTTGTTCTCCATTATGATGGATGAACGAATGTCCTTACAGGAACATCTCACGAAGATTAAGGACATTCGTGTTCAGCTTGAAGCTATCGATCGGAAGATGGAGGAAGAAGATATGGTAGTTATTACACTGAAAAGCCTACCAACATCTTATGAGCATTTCATAGAGACTCTCAACATTACCTCAACTAATGTTGATCTGAAATTCCCAAAGCTGTGCACCAAACTTCTACAGCAGGATCGCTGGAAGCAGCAATTTGGTAACCGTACTTCCTCTTCCTCGTCAGAACAAGCCTTTGCAGCAAAATCTCAATCTTCTCAGTCATCACAATAGGGCAGTTCGCATCAATCCTCAAGCAGTTATCAGCAAAGGAGTATTCAGTGTCATTACTATCACAAGTATGGTCACATGAAGAAAGATTGCCGTCAGCGACTTACTTCCGAACAAAAGAAGCTAGGAGGGTCAAATCCACAGGCAAATGTTGCTGAACATTTTGAGCAAAAGGAATCTGCTTTCTATGCATTTATGGCTAAAAGCCCTTCTGATTTAGCCTGGTTGTCTGCTTGGTATATCGACTCTGGTGCGTCACGTCATTTTTCTCATCGACGTGATTGGTTTACAGACTTCTATCCCTACAGTGATTCAGTTGTGTTTGGTGAAGGAGAGGAGTTCAAAATTATTGGCAGAGGAAATGTTCAGATACAATCTGGTGGCTGTCAGCTCATCTTTCTCAATGTATGCTATGTCCCTGGCATGACACTCAATCTACTCTCTGTAAGTCAGATCATGAGAAATTCTTCTCAGCTAGATGTGGTGTTCAGTACCCACAAATGTTCCATTATTGATCGCACGACTCGTCTTACTGTTGCTTCTGGAGTAGAGGATCATGGCCTGTATCGGCTCACTGACACTAATGATTCTCCTGAAATTGCTATGGCAGCCCGTGATTTATCTCTCAGTACTTTGTGGCATCAACGATATGGACATCTCAATATCTAGTATCTATCTCAGCTGTCTCAGGAGGAACTTGTCTCTGGTCTCCCTCCAATTCAAACGCAGCATTTTGAAATATGTGACGCCTATCAAGCTAGCAAGCAACATCGAACTCCCTTCAAAGATGGCGATTCTTGGCGTGCATCTCAGGTACTTCAATTACTTCATGCTGATATTTGTGGTCCTATGAATACATCGTCAGTAACTGGTTGCAAATATTTTTTGCTTATTGTTGATGATTTTAGTAGAAAGATGTGGGTGTACTTTCTTCAACAAAAATCAAATGCACTTAGTACATTTCAGAATTTTAAGTCATTGGTTGAAAACGAATCTGGCTGCAGTATCATTTCTCTTAGAACAGATAATGGGGGGGAATTTTGTTCTCATGCATTCTCCGGTTTTTGTGCTGAACATGGCATCAAGCACCAATTCACCACACCTTACACTCCTTAGCAAAATAGTGTTGTTGAGCATTGCAATCGTACGATTGTTGAGATGGCTCGTTCTATGTTACAACACAGGAGTGTTCCTAATAAGTATTGGGCAGAAGCAGTGTTTACTGTTGTTTACCTTCTGAATCGTTCCCCTACTCAGGCTGTCAAGAAAAAAACTCCCGAAGAATTGTGGTCTGATCGTAAGCCCAAGATCAGCCACCTGAAGATTTTTGGCTCTCTTGCCTATGTCTGGATTCCTGATGCTAAACATTCCAAATTAGACTCCAAGACTCAGAGACTCATGATGCCAGGGTACAGTGACAACCATAAGGCCTACAGATTGATAGATATTGACACTGATCATCTCATTTTTAGCCGTGATGTTGTTTTTGATGAAACTCGAGGACCTTTTCTGCCTTCTTCTAAGTAGTATTCTAAAGAACAGCCTCATAGTATTCCTCTTCCTTTATCATCCTCTGATGGGAGGGATGCTACAGCTACTGCTTACACTGGACCACCTGATACTGTGGAGGCTCTTGAGAATGACCCTCTTCCCGTTGATGCTCCTGAATCTCCTCCAGCTCCTCCAACTCCTCCAGAGATTGGCTCCTCTACTCTCCGGCCCAAATGGTGGGTTAAAACTATTAGTGATCTTAGGGATGATGAGCTCATCGAAGGTAGAGTTTCTCAAAATAAGAGCAAACAGACAGTTAGTTTTGCTCTTATGTCTAACATTCATAGTGTCTATGAGCCCCAGACTTATTCGGAGGCTAAAGGTATCCCTGAATGGGAACAGGCTATGGAAGCTGAATTTTAGAGTATTCAGAAAAATCAAACTTGGGTTCTTTCTGATCTCTCTGCAAGGAAGAAGCTCGTTAGCTGCAAATGGGTATACAAGGTCAAATACAAAGCTGATGGTACCTTAGACAAGTATAAGGCTCATCTTGTTGCTCGAGGGTTCTCACAAAGGGAAGGTATTGACTATGAGGAGACTTTTGCTCCCACAGCTAAAATGAGTACCATACAGCTTGTTCTTGCATTAGCAGCTCAATTTGGTTGGAAAGTTCATCAGATGGATGTTAAGAGTGCTTTCTTGAATGGTGACTTACAGGAAGAAGTCTACATGACGCAACCTTCTGGATTTAAGGTTGCTAGTCAAGAACACAAAGTCTGTAAACTTATCAAAGCTCTCTATGGTCTGAAACAAGCTCCTAGGGCTTGGTACATGAAAATTGATAAATATCTAACCGATCATGGTTTTCAGAGGAGTCCATCGGATTCAAACCTATATATCAAACATGCGGGTGATGATGTCTTGTTTATCGTTGTTTATGTGGATGATTTGATCATCACTGGAAGTTCAGCACATTTGATCACTGAGATCAAACAGGACTTGTGTAGCACTTTTGATATGACAGATTTGGGACTCTTGCACTATTGTCTCGGAGTTGAGGTTTGGCAGACTGAGCATTGTATCTTTCTTTCTCAATCCAAGTATGCTAGAAGTCTTGTGGACAAGTTCAGAATGCAGGATTGCAAACCTGCTCTCACTCCTATGGAACCCGGGCTAAAACTATCAGCTCAGTCTGATTCACTTGTTGTGGATGAATCTTTGTTTAGACAACTTGTGGGCAGCCTTATTTTTCTTACTGCCACCAGACCTGACATTAGTTTTGCAGTAAGCTACATCTCCCGCTTTATGACAGCACCCAAAACTGATCATTGGACAGCTGCCAAGCGTGTCCTGCGCTATGTGCGTAGTACTCTTGACTATGGTCTTCTGTACACTCAGAGTTCTGATCCTACACTATGTGGCTACACAAATTCAGATTGGGCCGGTTTTGTTGATGATTGTAAGTCTACCGCTGGATATGTGTTCAATTTGGGGTCCGGTGCTGTCACATGGACAAGTAAGAAACAACAGGCAGTGGTTCTGTCATCCACCAAAGCAAAATATTGCGGAGCAGTCAAAGCAGCTTGTGAGGCCGTTTGGTTTCGATGGATGCTTGCAAATATGAATGTTCCTCAAACAAGACCGACTCCTCTATTCTGTGATAATCAGGAAGTGCTCAAACTGGCAAAGAATTCGGTCTTCTATGAATGAACCAAACATGTTGAAACACATTGTCATTACATTCGTCAGCTGGTTGAAGATAAATCTATTCAGTTGATGTATATTCCTACCTTAGAGCAGCCCGCTGATATCTTCACCAAATCTCTCAGTTCTGATAAACATGTAAAATTCAGGGAGGCTATTGGTGTTATTAACAAATTGAGCATTATGGGAGGGTATTAGAATGTTTCTAATATTCTCTAATACTCAATCCTGTGTATACTGTTGTATTTAATAGTTTCTATTTCTGTTCTTCTCGTCATGTATATATGAGCTTCGCTCCTTGTAATTTAATACATTCAATACATAAAAACAATCCATTCGATTATTCTTTATATGTATGCTTCCTTTTGCTCATTTCACTCATTTTTCATGACAACACTTCCATTTTTCACCATTTTTTCCTCCAAGATTGTTTTGAATGTTGCTGCATTTTTCTTCAAAGGTGAAGGCTATGGGGGAGTGACACACACACCAAAGGCTTCGGAATCGTTGGAGAAAGAACATTTAGCCATCAAAGATGAGTGAAACTTCATTTTTTCAAGTTTTCAATAATTTTCAAGCTTTTTTAAAAAATTCAAGTTCTTTTAAAAAAATGTTAAGAAGTTTTGAATTTATTTATTGTTTTATATTGTATGAATAATAAGGGGTTATAATGAAAAAGATGAAATAAGAGGTTGTATAATGTATATGTCAATGTCAATGTCAATGTCAAGTTTGTATAATGTATCATTCCCTCAACCTCTTTTACGAGGAATGGCGTAACATATTGTAATAATTTAGGTGTAACCTACAATGTAAAAGGGATCTATGTGACAAAAGATCATGATCATACAACTTAGAGCCACAGAGCTTAGGTATGGCCTATATTATATAAAGGATCATTGTCCTACTGTAGTGAGATTTGTAAAACTTCTGAATGTACAAGATCTAGATCTCGGGCAAGACCGGAGGTTTTCTTACTCCGTTCTTTCTTACTAGTGCCCACACTGAACGGAGTTTTACTTTTAGTTTTTATCAATAAAATAAATTACTGGCCATGACCTATTACCTATCAAAAATTTAAAAAAAGGGGGGGGTTATAATGCCAAATTTTTATCAGTTTTTTCAATAATATTTTGAATTTTCCATTTTAGATTCATTATTCATTCATAATGGCTGGAACTGGAAGTTCTAGTTTAGTTGCTTGGGGCCAAAACGAAGAGAGCCCTTTTAAAATTGACGCAAGTTTGCCACTTTGGCATTATACAACAATGATTAAGCAAATGTCTAGCAGTGGGAGTTTTCTTTGGCGGTGTAACCATTGCAGCATAAAGAGTATATGAGCTCATACTATCAAGTGAAAGGTCACTTATGTGTCATCCATAAACACGAACTAAAATCTTATTAAGGGCCAAATAAGAAAGGGATGCCAAAAGTTTAATCCTGGAATATACTAGAGAACAAGAGGAAGCTGACAGAAAAAGCAAAAACTCAAAGACCGGTCATCCTCTTTCAAAGACAAACTCAAAGAGGCCTTTTAATGGCTTGACAAAATCGGCTGACCCACATTCTTTCATGCCAATGCCACCACATTCTAAACTAGAGAATGTTGTGATTACACAAAAAGAGGCCCATTGGATAGTGCCTTCACAAATGAAATCACAGTGGTTACAGAACTATAATATCCCTTGCTAGTTCTGACCTAAAACTGCTGATTAGAGGCTCAAGGAATATCGTCGAACACTTTGCACACAATGTTTGATCTTGCCGATTATGACTTCAGTTTACCTTGCTATGAGTTTGTATGCTGCAAATGATGTTTTTTTTTAATGCTTCTAATGATGCAAGATGGATTATTAATGTAATAGAAATGACGTGCTAACTGTTCTTGACCTTTCGCATGCATATATGTGACTAAAATTAACTTGTACAGCTAGTTCGCATATTATCAAACACTTTCCATGCATCCAAGTTAATCCAACATGCACTTACAGCAACTGGAAATCATGACAAACACTCTACATATATGCTAAGAAGGCTGATATGAGAGTAAACAACGTTGTCATTTAAACTTCTGAGTTACATGCATTCATAATTCTGATTACAACTGAAGTAATAACTATAACACCTAATGCAGAACAAATGCAATATGATGAACCAGGATATAGATAGCAGCAGTACTAAATAATTCGATTCTCCATAAAGCCCGCACACAGCAACAAGTGTGGCTCATAATTCCCAATCCCATACAACTCTGAACCTCGGTGGTACTGTAGCAATTTCACTATTCACAGGTACTGTAGCAAAATCACTATTCACGGCTACTATAGAAAAATCACTATTCACAGCTACTACAACAAAAGCACTATTCATGGCTACTGTAGTAAAAGCACAAAATTTGATATGCAAATGATTAGTTCTTTAATATTCTGATCTCCAATGAAACCCTTATCAATTTCTTAACTTCTTCACCAATAAATCACAAACGTGACCTCTGAATTAAGCCATCAGTATTTGCACAATCGAAGAGAGGTTACATTCTCTAAAATTGAATCTACAGCGAAACCCTAGGTTTCTTCTTCAAAGCCGGTGCTTCTTCAGAATAGACAAATGCTGAAATGATTCCAGAATGAATGAAATGAAAACCAAATTCCCTTATATAATGTTTAATTTGCATTTTGCTTTATCTCCTTGAATTTACTTTCATTTCACTTCTTTTCCCTCCTTTTTGGTGCACAATATTAAAATATAAATTATACTTCATTATTCACTTATAATTCCCTTTTTAAATAAGGTCCACTTAATTTATTAATGATATGCACTTAATAATTAATTATTATTAAAGTATAACTTTAATAATAATTATAACAATAGAATTTCATCATTAATCACTATCTTTCAATTCCGTCTAAACCTGGGAGTTAACCAAAATATCCATTGTGCATCCAACTTCCTTACTATAAATAGTAAGTCCCTCAAAATGGAACCAAAAACCTCTGAATAGCCTGACCTCAAAATATACCAACAATTTGGAGGGGGAAACACTATCATCTGCCACTTGAAGAGCTCGAGAACGCCCAAACTAGACCCTCTAATCCACCATACTAGCCTACGAGGGTCAAAAGATAGGCTAATCCTTCGAACTTTGATGCTCATGAAAATAGGGACATTACAATCTGTCCTCGCTGAAATTGCTAGTCCCGGAGCAATCTCCATTGTGAAGAAACTCCACTCCTTAGGACGCCTCAAAAGAGAACTGTGAAATGTCCCTCACATCTCCAACCAACTTTTGTAGCACCAGCAACCATAACTGCACAAAAATGGATGTCTACCCAACTGTCCATCTCATGCGCACAGGAATTGTGCATTGTAATTGAAACATGTACAAGTAGAACAAAGATGAACCGGTATGCCTTTTGTACATTGTACATGTTGCAATGCTTAACAGTAAGCCCTATCTGAAATCCTAATGCACCAAAAAGATCTCGATGTCCACACTCAATGTTCAGCTGGATGTCGCAATCCCAAACCATCTAGTAGAATGCCCCATCCAAATCCTGTGGCATCAATGTTATACCAATGTACCTTGTAACTAGGTCAATGCCGGTAGAAGGAAGAAGCAATACATTTGTCAAATCGATCCCTAGATCCCATAGCCAAAATGGAAGTCTGTCATACACATTACCCATTGACTTCCCCTGCGCAATTCTAGCATAACCTTCACCATGTTGAATGTGGTGAAGCAACTCAATGGGATCCGTCCAAACTGTAGTGTCATACCCATCACAGCCCAGATCCCAAGATAATCTGAGTTCACATCCACCTGTCATTCGGAGATAAGAACATATGGAAGCATTTGCTACACCACATCTCTCATTGTCCTCTGCTAAACCCTCATGGATGTGATAACTAACACAGCCATCATGCCTACTAACACCACAAACACCCTATAACCATGTATCTATATGAAATCTCTGTGATACACAAGTAGCAAACCCTGTTGGATACATAACAGCACGATGGATAACTGATTGTTGTCCCTACAAGTAATCTCATGCTAACAACAGAGTCTGGTACTTGCAGCCTCCAGTTCCATCTTCTAAAGGTGGAAACTCTCCATCCCACAATGGATGGTATAAACCTTGAGCCACGCCATGCCAACACATCATCAAACCCTCTGTGTGTGGACCAAAGGAGAAGCGATGAGCACTACTTACTATGTAGTCAAGATAAAATACACCAACCTTTGTCAATGGCTAATCGTCATAGTCTTGGGCAACGCACTCCTCATCACTCCCACTACCCACATCACTAGAATCGGTAGATGGCTCGTGCCTCTGGTCCTGTAAATCAGGCTTGGGTGATCCATAAATTGAAAGTCCTTGCACATAAACTCAATTGGCATCTACAAAATAATCAAAAGATTCATTAGCAAGTGTTGATACAAAAAATTCAAGGAGCTCAAAACCCTCATTGGTTTTACATGGGACCCTTACCTCATACACGTCCCTCAACATGATCATCTTGCAACTCTAGTTCATAAAGTGGGTTAACATAGGATATCTCAACTTCTATCTCAAAAAGTGGATTATCAAAAACATGAAAGTTACTTTCAGCATTTTGTTTAGGACCATCACCCTCTTGTTCTAACTCTTCTTCATCTTCAAAAGGACTCTAAGTACCTTTCCCCCACAGCTGCCTTAGAAATTTCAACCTCATCATCAACAAGTAAATCTTCTAAGGTCTGATTTGCAAAATCAGACTTGCAGTGACTTGAATCCACATCACATAATTCATTTTTAACACCCAAACCTCAAGTGTCAATGTTATGGGACACCATACATCCAACACCTTCACGAGGAATGGCTGCTATCTCATGAGTAAGCTCGACATTATGACTGCAGTCATAAAACAGAAAATTGGGAGCAACATCATACCTATCTGTAGTGTCCTCAAGAGACTCAACCAAAACTTCATCCTCTGCTACCTGTCCATTGCCAAGTACTGTTTCAAGGGGTGTCTTCATAGGAGAATTGAGTGTATCATGTGCCATGGTTTCTGCCCCATGGCTGAGGTAAATCTGCATGTGTATAAAGTTATAAACCTCCTTTGTGGCTACTTCTTCAATGCATCCATGGCTACTATAGCAAAAGCACAAATTTTGATATGCAAATGATTAGCTCTTTAATATTCTGATCTCCAATGAAACACTAATAAATTTTAACTTCTTCACCAATAAAGCACAAATGTGACCTTTGAATTAAGCCACTAGTATTTGCACAATCGAAGAGAGGCTACGTTCTCCAAGATTGAATCTACAGTGAAACCCTAAGTTTCTTCTTCAAAGCCAATGCTTCTTCCAAATAGACAAATGTTGAAATGATTCCAGAATGAATGAAATGAAAACCAAATGCCATTTTATAATGCCTAATTTGCATTTTTCTTCATCTCCTTTAATTTACTTTAATTTCATTTCTTTTCACTCCTTTTTGGTGCACAATTTTAAAATATAAAGTATACTTCATTATTCACTTATAACTCCCTTTTTAAATTAAGTCCGCTTAATTTATTAATGATATGCACTTAATAATTAATTATTATTAAAGTATAACTTCAATAATAATTATAACATTAGAGTTTCATCATTAATCACTATCTCTCAATTCCGTCTAAACCTGGGAGTTAACCAAAATATCCACTGTGCATCCAACTGCCTTACTAAAAATAGTAAGGGTCCCTCTCCAACAACCACTAACTTACTATAAATAGTAAGTCTCTCAAAATGGAACCAGAAACCTTTAAATAGCCTAGCCTCATAATATACCAACAATCTGGAGGGGGAAACATTGTCATCTGCCACCTGAAGAGCTCCAGAACGCCCAAACTAGACCCTTTAATCCACCATACTAGCCTACAAGGGTCAAATGATAAGCTAATCCTTCGAACTCTGATGCTCATGAAAATGGGGACATTACAAGATCAAAGTATTGCTTGTTGCATTTAAGGCAATGAGTTGCCTTTCAACATTGTTAGATTACCCTATTGGCAAGACATGGTGGATACACTTTGCATTACACCTCCTGATTATGTTATTCCCGAGCATGAAAAGGTGTGGACCACCTTATTGGTAAAGCAAAAAGCTTCAATAGAAACATCATTGAGAATGATCAAAGATACATGGCTGGAAATAGGTGTTCCATTATTTTTATGGATGGAAAGGATACAAAAATAGGTCATTGATCAATGTTATAGCAGTGTCCCCTAAAGGGGCGATGTTTTTGAAGGCAACGAATTGTGAGAGGCAAGTAAAAGATGTAAGTTTCATTGCCAATGTCCTCATAGAATGCATTGAGATGGTGGACCTCAAAATGTTGTCCAAGTCATAACAAAAAATGCTAAAAATTGTAGGGCGGTTGGGTTTATAGTGGAGGCTACATATAATCACATTTATTGGACACCACGTGCAGTCCACTCAATCAATTTAATCAAGCAAAAGATTGGCACACAAATTGACTAGGTCAAACATGTTTACACGAAGGTCAAGGAGTTTCAAATGTATATGACTAATCATCACATTTCACAAGCCACATTCAAGACCTTCTCCAAGTCGGAGTTGTTAAAGGTAATCGAAATTTTATTTTTTATTTTTTAAGTTTTTATTTTTTTTAGTTGATCTTTGAAATGTATTTTTTTATGTCATGTTATGTTGCATCTCACACAATCGTCTTATGGCGACTAGTGAAGTTGTGAGAGGCCTTGAGTGCTATGGTCATCAACACCTTGTGGAGTGTATGGAAGCAGTCAAACATAGAAAGAGCCCAGAAAGTAAGCACGGATCCTTGGAGAAGAGTGGTGGGATTGTGTGAAATGTGTTTTGAGTTTCATTGAGCCCATCATGAGAATGATTAGGTATGTTGATACCAATCACCCATGTTTGGGTGAAATTTATGATGGCACAGGGACCATGGTGGTGAAAATAAAAGCAATAATAGAGGCAAAGGAACATGGCCCAGCTAATACATTTTTCAAACTTGTACAACAAATTATTGATGAACGTTGGAACAAGATGAGCACCCCCTTACATCTCTTAGCATTTTCTTTGTGCCAAGGTATTACAGCAAAGAGATACTTGCAATGCCAAGGAGAGTGGCACCATATAGAGATGCAAAGGTTGCTATTGGCTATAAGATATATTTAGCTAATGAAACTCAAAATATTGTCTTGGGTGAGTTTGGCCAATTTGTTTCTGCTCTTCATGCCAAATATAGGATTGAGTGTTGATGAGTGGTAGTATGTACATCGTCAAGGCTCCATTTTCTTGTAGCATCTTGCAATTAAGATTCTCTCCCAAGTAAGTATCTTTTTATTTTTTATTTTTATCATTTTTTATCCAATGTTATCATATTAAAACATTTTATTTTATACTTTATGTTTTAACTTTTTTGAGTTTTGATTCTTGAATTATTAAATTATATACTAAACGTTGTATGCAAACTCAACAGGTAGCAAGTTCTTCAGCTAAGCGGAATTGGAGTACATACCCTATCCAGTCAATGAAGTGCAATTTTGAGTGCAAAAAAAGCGGAGGATTTGGTCCACATACACCCTAGCCTTCATCTATTGTCACATAAGCAACCTGAATACAACGAGGGTGCAACAAGGAATTCGCATCTAGCTCCTAAGTGTGCTAGTTTAGATGCTATAGTTGCACAACTTGCCCAAGTCTCTATAGACGAACATGAGGCAGCTCTTGCACATGACACAGATGTAGCTAGTGGGAGTGGCAATCTAGTTGGGATTTTCCATTTGATTTTAATAATGCAATGCACTTGCAAATGAAAGGCCATTTCTTAATTTCAGTTGGTGACGAATATGGATAAATTGGTTCTCAGGTATTGACCATAAAATCTACTTGCTAGACTTTTCCACTATTGCAAGAAAAGCAAGAAACTTTCTCTATTTCATTGTTTAAGTTGCAAAGGTCCATCATAATTAATTTGTGTTCTCCATTCTAAGAACAATGTTTTAGAAGTTTTTAATTCATTCTCCATATGAGGTGATGAGCTATTTTGAGAAGTGTAGAAACCATCCTAGTGCTTTCTATTCCAGCCTTCATTCAAATAATTTAAGAAAGTAGAAGTCATTGTATGCAACCTCTTGGTGTGCACTATAAATTCCTTTAAAAAATCTCTTGAATCTCCCTTCCCTTGGTATTTCTTGAACTTGGGTATGGAGGAATGGAGATTTGTGAAATAGCTCAATCAAAGGCATAAGGACATAGTTTTTCAAATGTGTATATCTTATTTGGTTTCTTGTCCCTATTTGCAACCCCTTAATGGCATCCTTCATGGCCTAGCATTCCTAGTCAAAACGATGTGTTGAGAGGTGGTGGTGGTGGTGGATTGAAGTTGCAAGATGGATTTGTGGTGGTGGTGGTGATGGTGGACTGAAGTTGGGTAATTGTTGTTGGAAGGCTTGAGTGGTGTGAATTGAGTAGGTTTTGATTTGATTGACTTTGTTGGTAGGGTAGATTTTATAAATTAGGGGTGGATGGATTGTTCAAAGTTTTGGATGGTACATTTCAAACCTTTGATTAAATTGATTGTAATGATAGGTTTAGTTTTTGGGTTTTGATTGATTGTTGTTAGTTAAGTTACTTTTGTTGGTTGATTTGATTAGTAGGGGTGACACAAAAGTGTGGGCGATGAAGTTTGTGCCTTGTTTTGTTTTTGTGCAATATCCCCTTATAGAAATAAGATTTAATAATAAATTATAATAAAAATATAAAAATATAAAATATAAATAAATAATAATATAATATAATTACAACTTAATTATGTTTAATGAAAGGACAAGAGATATGTAATGAAGACAATTGACTCCCTCAACATAAGATATAAAAGGGAGGAGAGTTCATTTGAAAGGGTATATTGAGAAAGGAAGAAAGAGGGGAGCATGGGAATTAAAAAAGGATTAGTGTAAGAAGAAAGGAATGGGAAGAAAATAAGGAAGCAACTCTCTCAAAGGGTAAAAATGCTTAAGAGTTGTGACTCTCAAAAGGTGGTAATTATGGAAGGTTGTGACCATTGCAAAAGGGGCGGACATGATGAAGTAGTGTGACTCTCCCTCACATTGGAAGATATAAAGGGGAGAAGGGTTCATTCAAGGAGGAAGACATCCAAGGGAGATCAATATATTATTCTCAAAGGCAACAATGAAAAGTGGTGACTCAATTCTTATGTAACATTGTAATCCTTTCACCAATAAAGTATAAAGGAGATTTAAAGGAGGATTTATCAATCATCATCCTTCTTCAATCAATCATCAATCCCTCAAGAAACAAGCAGAATAAATAAGTTGCAGGAGGAGATCTGGAAAAGATATGTGCATGGAAAATGTGAAGAATGTTGCAGATCATTGAAGGTTTATAAACAGAGCTGAAAGAAACTCCAATCAGGAGTGGAAAGAACAGCAAGAGAGCAGCCAATAAAATGAGTATCTTTAAAGACAGCAATCTGGAGAATGATGAACAGTGATCCAATTAGCAGTAAACAGCAATAGAGTAATTGATAAACATCAATCAAGAAACAAAACAAACAATCAAAGTTGTTGACAGAATATGAAAAGGTGCGATCAAGAAGGAAGAAACAATGATTAATTTGCAATTAATAAGGAGGTATGTCTCCTGTCAAGGAATGTCACTCTTCCAAGGAGTAAATGGGATATAAAAGGAGGGGGGCTGCTATGGAGAAAGACATGATCCAAGGAACAAAATACAATCAGCAGTTTTTATCATACAGCAAGTAGACACATACAGCAGTACATCGCATCACCATCAAACACTATTAAGGGACATGTTGTGAGGTTTTCACACCATTGTCCCATTGCAAATGGGGACCCCCTCATTTTGCTTTTTGGTGTTAGGTTTAGCTAGTAGGGTAGATTGGCAACATTTTCGGAGCTGGAGTAAGAGCACAATGAAGGGTTAGCCTTGAAGAGCAAATTGGTTGAGCAACATTCCGGGCATTGACAAAACCAGACTTAGTGAAATTGGGCTTAGTGGAGTGTAATCAGACTTGGCAATATGTTGATCGTGTAGATTGAAAGTGCGAAAAATTTGTAGCAATTAGTGAATGGGCGTATGACGCCTTTGTAAGGACACCAGCTGGGTTGTAAATTCGAATCAACTTGAAGAGATAAAAATCAAGTTCAAATCATTAAGTCATGGTGAGTTGAAGTAAATTTTGCCTAAGTAGGGGTTAATTTCCACCTTATGTCCTAAATTTGCCTAAGTCACCCTTGATTTCCACTACACATCGGTTGCACCTTGCCTAAGTCACCCTTGATTTCCACTGCACTTCGGTTGCACCTTGCCTAAGTTGGTGTAAATTTCCACCAAGCAATTGTGAAATTTTGTCTATGTCAAGTGTGGTTTCCACTTCATACATAGAGGTTTTGCCTAAGTAGGTAGTGGTTTCCACTTGTTGATTGGTGATTTTGCCTAAGTGGTGGTTTCCACTCCATTCACTGTGGTTTTGCCAAAGTGTAAGGTTGTTTCCACTTTCAAGATTTTAACCTTTGCCTAAGTGTAGGGTGGTTTCCACTTGGTGATTAATGGTTTTGCCTAACTAAGTGGTGGTTTCCACTCCTTATCTAAACATCGATTTCAACCCAGCTAGCCTCGAGTTTAACCAAAATGCTTTTGTGATTTTTTTTGGATGGGGGTGGAGTCAAATGCCAGTGGTACAAATTACATGAAGGGAGAAAATGGAATTAAATGAGAGCATTGATTTGAATGTAGAGGCTATGAGTTACTGAAATAAGGAAATGATTTGAAATGGAGGAATGGATTTAATCATAAGGGGTCCAACACCGATCATGGCACCTTAAGGCTGATCGTATGGCCTAGGATCCAATCGCCATAGGCCTAAAACCAAATGTATGGGTTGTTAAGTTCAGGCATGCAACCCTATATCTCCAATGTGAGCCTACAAATCCTAGTGTGTGGCCTTGTTTCCAATGTTGTATTGCCCCAAATTCCAAACGATAGGCCTATAGCTGTAATGTGTGGCCTCATTTCAAGCAATTGTGGCCTTATTCAAACGTATAGGCCTTATAAATCTCAAACGTGTGGACCCAAAGTCAATGGCCTGGCCTCAAATCCCAACGTGTGGGCCTTGATTTCAAATAAGATAGGCCCTAAATCTGCCCCTTTAATCTCGATGAAATAAGCCTATGACTGTAACATGTGGGGGGTAATTTCAAGTAAATGAGGCCTTAAATTTGATAACATATGAGCCGCAAAATCAGATGTCTAGGCCTAAATCAGGCCTTGAATTCGAACATATGGCCCATTAAGTCCAATAAGTCTGGCCCTAAATCCTGATGTGCAGTCCTAAATGAGGACTTAAATCTCAAAAGGCCTGGCCCTATAACTGATAAGGCCTTAAAATCTAAATGTGCTGCCTTAAAATCAACAAGCGTGGACCTAAATCCAAGCGTGTGGGCTATAATGCCTAACGTATGGCCCCATTTCATATGCAAGGCCCTATACATCATGGCGTGCAGACCCAACTTCAATGTGCAGACCTTAATTTCAAATGAGACAGGCCCTCACTAAGGCCTAGAACCCAAATGTGGGAGATGACTATAACCCTATAAATGAAACGTGTGGGCTAATCTTGAGGATAAGGCCTTAAATTTGAAATGTGTGGGCTAATCTTGAGGATAAGGCCTTAAATTTGAAACGTATGGCCTCATAATTCAAAAGCAAGGCCATGAGAATGGCCTTAAATCCAAACATGTGGGCTTGAGTTGAATAATTGGACCTAAAACCAAATAAAGTGGGCTTAAATCAGGCCTCAAATCAAAAGTATAGCCTCAAACCATAATCCACAGGCCCCAAATTCAATGAGACAAGAATTAAGGAAGGCCTAAATCTGGGCGTATATGTATTCAAATCAGGCCCTAATTGATGGCGTGTGGGTCCATATTTATCACAAGGCCTCTAAAATTCAAACTTGTGGGCCTCAAATCAGTAACGTATGGGTCTAGTGGTTTCAAACTCAATGTAAGACCTCTTAAATTCAAATTTAGAAGTGCCTGCCCCAAATAATTTGACCCAAGCCAAGGTGCTATATTTTGAAATTTAAAAGGGCCCCATGGATAGAGCTTAATGAGAAAAGATTAATATTGAATGCAAGGCCATACATTTAATGCAATGAGGATTGATTTTGAAATATTGAAGGGGGTGCAACTTATAATGAATGGAGATGGTGCGATTTTAATGAAGAAAGGGGCCTTAATTAAATATTCATGGGTGGCAATTTCAAATATCAATGAGGATGATTCAAAATTAATGGATGGGGGACGATTTTATCCAAATGTTTGTTATTTATTCCCCAACCAAGTCGGCCTAGGAAAGAGACTGTCTTTTGGACTCCGTAGTTATATAAAAGGCCTACTTCATTTCAAATTGTAAACTCAATCAGCTCAAGCAAGATCAAATGAAAAGCAGAGCAGGTCGACTTACATCAGCAATTAATTATGGTCGAACCAGCCCAGTCTGTGTTTCAGGTTGATCAATGTTCACGATCAAGTCTGAAAACGTTGGAAATCAAGGCTGTTAGATAATACAAATCCAGATTTCGATCAAAAGAAGACAGCCCAAAAGGCCGCAAACTACAGTGTAAATCCTGGTCTACATCAAATCCATACAAAGGGCAGATCGAATACATCCAGGTGCTAAAAATCAGAAGTACAAACTCAAACCTAGTCAAGGCAAAACCTCCCAATTTTCAAAGTGCATATCCAAGCTTGTAAAGTGCAAGATCGATTAACTCAATGAGCAGACCAAACACCTGTACAAGCTAAAATCAGTTGTAGGCTCGATCCATAAGTAAGTAGCAAATCAAACAACACTAAGCAAGACAATCTTGAGAGATAACAGAAAATACCAGATAAGGATATCCCTGATTCTAAAATCAGATACCTTGGACAGCAAATATCTCAGGCCTAAGATTTTGTCTCTGAATTCTTAAACTCCTGAAGGTAATGAGGAAGAGTGCAAGAGTGCAAGATCAGGGTCTATACATCAAGAAGAAGTAAAGAATTCAAAAACAAGCCAAGGCAATAATAAGATTTCCAAGAGTAGAAGAAGTTTATGGAGAGAAAACAACTTGGGCATCCAAAATCGATCCAAGGCTTGATAATGTTAAGTATCAAGAGATATTTCCTCATCATCAAGGGGGTATTATCAAGTCTATGAGATAAGCATGCTGAGGTGGCACCCATTTCTTTAACCAATCGGAACGCCCCAAGTATCCTAATGGAGGGGCTTCATCATATTATGTCCAGATTCATTGAACTTGCCAAAAGAGGAAAAGTCAAAAAAAATCTTCTAAAAGAAGAATTGTTGTAAGCCCATGTGGCATTTTATCATTGGCCCATTAATGGGTGTCTTCTCTTGCAAGCTTCTACCTAATCTATTTTCTTATTGGCCCATGAAAGCAATGTAATTTTTAAATTGGCCAATAAGATGGTGCTTTACTATAATTGGATAAGCATTTAATGCTTGTAGCTATTAGTTGGATTAGGTCATTGTTGGAGAAATTTTGGCCCTTGATCTTGAATTCATCTTGGCCCTTCATTGTAATTGAACAACTATAAAAGGCCAAGGCCTGCTCATTTGTAACTCATTAGAAATTAGAATAAGATTAGAGATAGAGTAGAGTAGGAGAGATTTGTTGAAATTGTTGTCATAATGCTATCAAAGTAATTGCTAATTCATTGTTGGT
Organism: Chamaecyparis obtusa; assembly: GCA_027943335.1. Taxonomy (NCBI): domain Eukaryota; kingdom Viridiplantae; phylum Streptophyta; class Pinopsida; order Cupressales; family Cupressaceae; genus Chamaecyparis; species Chamaecyparis obtusa. The sequence goes on from BSBK01001011.1 coordinate 838,591, forward strand.
CTTCATGGTGGATTGCTTGTGTTGCTTTGGACTTTGGAGTATTGAATGGTTTTTACATTTCCTCGCTTAGAGTAGATTTTATTTCATGTTGGTTAGAAGTAGTGTTTAGTTGAATGGAAGATATTTTGGATACATCTTTGGGGAACTCGCTTAGACCAAACAACTAGCTGCTTGTTGATTGTAAGTATGCCTTGCGTGGTCGAATGGCATAACATCATAAGCTTAACTTCAACTATTGCTTGCACATTGATATGCATCGATAGATGGTGTTAATAGAATGGTGATAGTTCGAACATCTTACATCTACCTTAGGAGATTGCACAAGCTTGGTTGATGTTGATGGCTAAATTAAGTCTAGTATAGTCACAAAGTCATTTATCATCTCTTGCATTCTAGGAGTAGAGTACCCTTTCCTTTGCAATTTGTTTGGTTGGAAGAAGTTGAAGTAGTTGATATTCATTGAATGAACAGCATAAGTGGCTTTGTGATAACCAGCATATCACATCATTATAACTGAGTTAAGTCCACATAAGAAGGAACCTTGAGGTTGTCTCATTTGATCACACAATACATATACATTGTTTAGCATATGAGCATCCTTATTCAAGAGAGAGTTGGAGATTTGGTGGTTGATCTCGAAATACTAAGTATTCGATTTTGCATGTTGTAGTGGCATAAAACTCACATCAACGGGACCCGAGTTATTCAACAAATTATATTAATCAAACAGTCGAACCGCGTCAATAAGATCATTATATATGTGAACACCATCTTCAAGGATACAAAAGCAAGTCAACAAAGCTAAGACCGAAGCAATTCACGAGATTGTTCAGCATCTATATACAAGAATATATCTGCAGATTGCTCTACTTATTTACAAGTAATTTTTATGCATATGTATGTATGTGTGTGTGTATAATATCTATATGTCATACACACACACACACACACACATATATATATATATATATTCATGAATAATGTAGCAGGCAGAGATAAATATTCATAATAGAATATGAGATGTCTTAATTGTCTGCAACCCACCTTGTAGGTAGGGTTTGAGTTGTAAGAGGAGGGTAAAAGGATCATGTAAGGAGGCCAAATAAGGGCACTTGCACATTTAAGGAGGCCAAAAGAGCATTTGCATTATGTAAAGAGGTCAAATAAGGGCACTTGCATCGTGTAAGGAGGCTGGGAGAAGCACTTACACCATCTAAGGAGGCAAAGAAGGCACTTGCATCAAGTATGGAGGGTGGGAGAAGCACTTACATCATGTAAGGAGGCCAAGAGAGCACTTGCATCATGTAAAGAGGCCAAGAGAGCACTTGGACTGCATAAGGAGGCTAAACAGGCACTTGCATAGGATAGAGAAACCCCATAATAGCCTCAACCCAAGCTCCGCAAGGTGGCATGTGTCTTCGGCAAGATGAGACATTTATAGGGAAAGCAACTACAAGCAAACCATTAAGCAAGCAAAGAGGAGGGCTCTAGCATACGTCCACTCTTGGGCTTAGGGTAGAAATGGTTTCGGGCATACCTATCTTGTCTCTCCTATGATCTTTAATATGCTTACATAATGTTATTGATAGTTTATGATTATATTGTAGTCTAACCTTGATCATTGAATGGATGAATAGATATATATGTATCTATGTTGTTTATGTTATGATTGCAAGATTCAAATCCAAGATCACAATATTTAAGGAATATCTACTTGATAAGATGTAACCCTAACCCTAATTTGTTGCAATTGTGATTCTAGGACAAATTCTAAGGCAAATTAGGAAGGGGGCATCACATTTTGGGATCATGCAATGAACATTTGTTTTCAAGAACAAGAGGCCTTTTGGCATTGACTGTATTGTTTTAGTTTAAGTGATTGTTGGTTTAGCTATGAGTTTGGATTGAAGATTTGTGGACTATGTGGTGGTTGGTGTGATCATGGCCTTGGATCAATGATGCAATATGCACAATATGTTAAGGTTTCTAAGGTTATAATTTGTGGATAATTGAGTCGTCAACTTAAATAAATGTTTAAGTGTCATCTCTATTTTGTTGCATGAACCTAGCTAACATGAAACATCCTTGTTCAAAACCAAAGTCTGGGTAGTCATGTAAATATTTGCTATGATTAGGAAGGCTTTCACTATCACTATCACTACCATGTGCCCTTTGGCAAGAGGGTTCTCCACCATAAGGATCTTGAGCAAGAGATCGTTCAAGGAGGAAAGGATTTTCTTCATAAATTATGTCTTTAATTTGGCTTGGTGTTGACTGGTGGTGACATGAAAATATGTTTTTAGCCTTATTTTGAAAATTGATTTAGGATTTGGTGTTGGGTTTGGGTTTCAACCTGAAGATGTGACTTCATGATTTTAATGTTAAGATCTTGATTTTGATGTGTTTGGTTTTTATGTTTTGGGTTCAACATGAATTTAACATGAACAAGAAGACAAGATAGACACAAAAACAACTTATATTATTCAATATGTTTGGATTGTAAGCCCACAAATATACCTCAAAAGTACAGATTGGGTAACTTCCAAAGGAAAACTGCTTATTGGTGCATCACAAGTTACAAACCACCAAAAGGTTCTTATGCTAGGTTTTACATAGCTCATTAAGAAGTCTTGAATATTCTTATAGGGAGGGTTATTATATTTGCTAGTGAAGAGGGGCCCTACTACTCTAGCTATTGTTGATGCAGAGGTAGATTAATTGTGTGGGGCATAGTTATTATTCACTACAAGTTTATTAATGTCGGTAGTGGAAGGGTCTCTAAAATTAAGCTGGTAGCTGGCCTCTTAGAATAGTAGGGGACCCCACCACTATAATCCCTAGGTGTTCATAGGAAAAGGATTGATGTAAATAGTCTCCACAAACCATAGATTGCAAACTTTGTGAGTACTCACCGAGTTACCAAGTATTCTCTTTTTTTGTTAATCCGCAAGTTTTTATAAGTTTACTTGTGAGTTTTTACAAGTTCAACTCACAAGTTTTTACAAACGCACAAAAATCAAAGGCAAAAACATTGATGCAAGTAGAACATTGATTAAAACATGTTTTTCACACTTTTCTTTTTCTATAAAACCATGCATTTCTCTTTGCACCCCCTGTCATCGAGGTTCTTCAAAATCTGCCAGCCCTTCCTCATGGTTTAAGTTGTCAATCTTTTGTCAAGTTTTTGCAGATTATTTGCCAAGTTTTTGTTGAGTTGAATATTTTAAGCTTGTCGAATACCCTCCAAGTTCGAGACTACAAACTATACCAAAAACCAATAGAAATTTATGTCCCTTCCTCTCAAATTACCAATGCTTTCCTTGGTAACCTGTACGATCAAGTTCAGCCCTGAAAAGATATTTCACAGCAAAATGATGCAACCTCGAAATATTTGCCATTAGGTGAACCACTGATTCAATGGCATGAAAACCCACTCAATACCAGCTGAAATTAAGCTCAAAACACTCAAAGCAAATAATCTATAGCAGCAAATTAGATGGATTCAAACATCAACTTGTCCAAACAAACTGATTGAAATTCTTATTGAAAGTAGAAATGGTTTTTACAAACATTTAGCCAAGTCTATTGGCTTCTAAATACTATATTCAAATCTGATTTGGGTCTTATCATAGACCTGCAACGATGATGTTTATCAGCAGCAACAATGGCTTCCCGAAGCCTCCTTCAAATTCTCCAATAAACTTTAAAAAAACTCACTCCCCAAAACATTTTCCTCAAACCTGCACCTGCCACTATATAAAACCCCTACTCAAAAACTTCGCTCTATGAAATATCCCAAACTCTGATAATACTTCAAATCTGATTTAGATTTTGATTTTTGCTCATGTTTTGCGTAATTGCAACAAGCAAACATGCAAGATAAACAATAATGATTTTCAAGGAAATTAATTTGATGAAATACAGAGAATCCAAAGTTAGGCAATGGGTATTCTTATGATATACAAATGTATTAATGTTTACAAACACCTGCTGCTGTTACAAATCAGAAAATGCACAATGCCATCATGTAACACATACCTGGAATGCCTCCATACATAAGATAACAAACCCTCTAAAGTTCTGCAAGATAGATCAACGAATCTCCATGAAAACTGATCAACGATGTGCAACTGTGAATACTGAGATGAATTCACCAAGTGGGCTGATTTGTGTTTTCATCCAAAAAGCAAAAACCTCTAGGGTTTTTCTCCTAGGGTTTACTAAACTTGTAAGTTGAAGCTCTCAAGCTCTGAAGGAAAATTTTTTTTTAAAATAACAAGTCAAGAATCAATCCTCATTTCACCTTTTCCTCCTTTTATAATGCTTTTCCTTTTCGAAAGTAATACTTTATTTTATTTCTCTTTTAATTTACTTTTTTCTCCTCGAAAGTGACTTTACATTATAATTTGTCATTGGCATTATTATATAGTCACTTCATAAAATAAAACATGTCCAGTTGCTAATTGATTAAAATTAAATAATCCCGTAGGACTTAGGACTATTTAACATTTAATTAATTTATTTATTCCTTAGTTACCGATGTGCTCCCTGGAGGTCTGGATGCAGAGGTGGATGCGCTGGGAGGCAGATGCGGAGGCGGAGGCATGGTGGATGCTAGCAGGAAGCGCATCCTAGGCCTGTGGATGCCCTATGGATGCGTTGTAACGCATCCACAAGGCATCCACAGGCCCAAGACGCTTCCAGCCAATATCCACTAGGCTACAACGCATCCACAAGGCATCTACATGCCAGGATGCACTTCCTGCCAGCATCCACCAGGCCTCTGCACGCATCCGGAGGCATCCGTCGCTGAAAACGTCAAGTTTGACGTTATTTTGCAAAAAAAACAACTTAAAGCACCTTTTAGCATGTGCTTTATAATTCGTATGGAATAAGCATTGGGCATTATTTCATCTACAAAAATTTCAAAAGATTTAATGAAGCATTTGTTTCAATATTCAAGAGCAGTAGGGAGTTAGAAACACAAATCGTAAAGATATGGTTAGCGGTTTACCCTAATATATGTTTGACAGAGGTGCAGCTTCCGTGAGCTTAAAACATATTCAACAAAGGTGTCTTTCAAGAGCTTAAGATGCATTAGACAGAAGTGCAGAAGGGAAGCTCATGGAGCGTTGGAGTCCATGGCACCTTGTGACAGAAATGAAGCCCGACTAAAAATAATCGATGGTTATTAACTTATTATAAAGTTATAAACCTTAACATACTATCGATGTTAATTTTGAATATATCTATTATAATATTTTAAATCTATTATAATATATAATATTGTTTTATTTTTAGCAATTTCAATTTAATGTGAAAATATTTAAATTATTTTAAATTTTATATAATATTATTTTATTTTCATATATAATTTATAATTTATAATTTATGATACTTTATTGTTGTGGAAGATTATGTTTTACCCACTCTATTAATCATTGTTCAGAAGGAATTGCATTACATTTAATTTTGTATATTTCTTGCATTTTTTTGCACACACACACACACATATATATATATATATATCCAAAACCCCCCCAAAAAAGTTTCACACATCCGCGCACCCGCATCCGCACCCGAATCAGCAACTTCGATCTATTCCCTAAAATAGATCCAATTAGCCTACAACTAATTAACTCCTCTAGGTGATCACTTGGACAAAAGGGGACATTACACTCTAGAAAATCCTACAATTCCACCTCTAGAAGCATCCCCAACAAAAACTTAAATACCCTCCACTTATTCAACTATGTTATTCCCAATACCACTCACATTTTACTAAAATTGGTGTCAAACATTCAAAAGAAGCATGTAACGCACACATTAAGGAAGGTCTAGAAATTCTAATGGAATTCCCTCCATGTGGATGTCCTTGCAAGTGAGGCCCACCTTAGTCCCACATAGTGATCCAGATTTGCTAGACACTACATTTTCATTTTGATTATGTTTTTGGAGATACTTGGACTCTTTCGATCTACTGTTATGTTGTGATGGACTCGTTAGACTTCACATTTTGTTGACTCTGTATGTGGATCCATGATGAGTGGATTTGGATTTGATCATGTTAGACTATATACTTTTGTTGATCCTGTGCAAGGATCCATGCTTAGTAGTTTCAGATGTGATTATGTTAGATGCTATTATTATCTTTTTATTATGAGAACCTGATGACTATCTGATGATGATAATAGACTATAGATAATCTTGATTTCATTTGAATTATGCCATTGAATTACAAATTGAATTATGCAAATTAAATTATGAATTATATAGGCAATTGAAGTAATAATTGAGTTATGCAAATTGAATTTACTTAATGTGATTATTGAATCCTAAATGATTACGTGTAGACAACTGAATTATGACATTTCATTCTATGTGATTGAATGATCAATTGAATTGTGTTAGATCATTACTTTTTGTATGACTCCTTGTATGCAATTGAGCTAAGATTAATGTGAAGATATTACATCTTGTATGTTATATATGATGGTTTTCTTCCTTGAATTACTAATGCTGCATTTAGGTTTTGCAGGTGGAAGGACCATGGAAACATTCGGGGAAACCACATTGAATACTTGTGCTATCAGTAAAGCCAAGGCCCCGTCTATTGAAGAGACCAGGGCTTCGTTGTGAAGTGTTTTATTTTGTAACCGTAATGTGAATGTATGTGTAGGATTGTTAAGTGTTGTAATATGTTGGACATACCTTAATTGTGATGTTAATTATGTGAGTGTCGCTTGACACTAGAGTTATTGTTAACTAAGGTATGTCGTGTGATTGGAGTGTGAGAGCAAGTCCTAGAAGATTACTCGAGGGGGTATTTTAAGTGTAACCTCTTATCTTAGGATCCCTAAGTCAAGTCATACCTTACATTTTCGTGCTTTAACTGAACCATGGTTTTTGGAGGGTTAAATGGGACCCTAGGGGGTAGTTTCATGCATTTTTAGGTAGCCCATTCCTTGTACCCATAGGTTAGGGGTAATTTTAGCATGGGAAAAGCCATATGTTGACCTTTTGTCCCCTCCAATAGTGCCCATTTAATCTTGCACGAAATTTCAACTTGCATGATGGACTATCTTAATGAGGGTTGTGGAGAGTTGGTTGGGGGAGTCCCTTTTAGTAGAACTTTTAGAGGGGGTTGGGTTTTTGTTCACCCACTCTCTACCTTTTAGAGACCACTAAACTTGGAGAAGAAAAAAGCTAAGGATAGAAGAAGGAGAAGGCTCAAACACTTCATCATTTTGCATTGGATCATAGGTTGGAGGATCTTGCCCTTCATCTCTCTCATTTTGTTGTAGATGAATCTTGTAGTTGTAATTTTTTTGTTAAGTGTTTTAGCTCCCCATGGTTGGTCATGGTGAGAGCATGAAATGGCATTTGTATTTTCTTTTGTGATGGTGTTTTGGGTTGTTTACTCTTGGCTCAATCACCCTTGGGAGGGAAGAGCAACCAAGAGGGGGTGTGGAGATGGAGGCAACATTATGTGTAGAGTTTCCTCCATGTGTGGGGAAGGATAAGCTTGGCTGTGTTGTCCTCAAGTAGCCTTTGCATTTGAAGCCCAAGGGGCATTTTTGGGGTTATAAGGAGGGATTTGGCCTTGTGTGCCATTGATATGAGATACGTTGTTATGGAGGTCCATGTGTGGCCTTGACATTGTTTATTGTGGTCCATGTGTGGCCTTATTATGGCATTGGCTTCTCCATGTGTTGCCCATTCACACCCTATTAAAGGATCGGATTTGATCCTATGTTTTATCCTTGAGGGAATTTGGGATCTATTTGTTTGATTTCATGTGAGTGCTTGAGTTTGTGTATGTATCCTATTCTTTGTGGTTTCCCCAAGCTCGGGGGTGGCCTCATGAGAGGCCTAGGATGGGAGGTGAGCTCCCATGGTCGTTTCCTTTTGCCTTGTATGCATTTGCAGATTTGTGGAAGCTCAAAGAGGAGCTATCAATAGTTGGATGGTTGTGAGAAAACAACCCGTTCATTCCTTGTGAAATCCCTCTTTGTATGTAATCATCTATTGTTGTAAAAGGGATTGTAATTCTTTTACTTGGAGCCTTTGTGATGATCAAATAGATAAGGGACTGTCATTTAAATGATCTCCTATTGTGTGGTATTAGCAAATTGCAATGCTTTATTGTAAATAAGAAGATGTAATTGTATTTGATGTAATTGTATATGTAATTGCAATGGATTCCTTATTGTTTACAATGAATTCTTGCATACGTTTTAAAAGATCTCTCTCTCTATATATAGATGAAAATACTCTCTTTGCAATGAGTTATCAATATTGAAAGATTAAACATTGTATCAATTTCCTCATGATTTCTTAATTGGATTGATATATGTATATCATAGTATCATATTTGATGAACCATATGTAATGATCATTGAAAAACATCCTCTAAATGTGATTCACATCTTACCTTCAATCCTAACTAATGTAATGAAACTACTATGAAGAACTGAACAGATTAGTTTCTATAATGTTACCTCAATTTGATTTGCAGATCAACTATATTTAATCCTCATTGAAAACATTATCACTTTTAAAGCTATAGCCTTCCTAATGCAACAAAGAAACTAGTAAAATAATAATATTCTATTCAAAATTGAGGAGGAAGTAATATTGTTCACATACTTAGAAGAATTCTGTGTAAAAGAAAAATATTGGCTTTCAAACTCTCTGGAAATTGTATGGGAAAAGAATTCCCATACAATTTCTTACACTGTCATATTTTAATAATAAACTTGCCACCTTTTTTCTGACATAAGCTAATTAAATATAATTATTCCCACCTCTCCCTTACTCCATTAATACTTTTCCTTTATCAATGCGTAGGTGAAGGGAGGTCATGTCTTATTTTAATTGTAATCTTTTTATTTGGTCAAGGAAATTGTCCTTTGTTGACTTCCATGCCTTTTTCTAAATGCAAATTACCTTTTTATGTTTTCAAGTCTACGTGAAAAAGGGAGCCATGCTTATTTTTTTCAACAAATTTTTTTATGGGCCTGCATTTGCATTTAAGCCTTGTCCCTTCATTGGGTGGCGTAGCATGAAAGAGGGCTGGTTTACTTTGTATGTGAGGGGGGAGGGACCCACATTCCACTCCCCTTACACAACTCCCACTTCCCCATGCATGTATGGACGCAGCTCTTTGGAAAGGGCATTTAAAACTTGTTTTAAACTTTGCTTTCCCTCTCCCTCTTTCTACGTAACCCCTCCCTTGTCCTTGTATTGGAAAGTGGGGAATGGGGGATGTGATGGGTGTAGGGTGCTAGGAGTAGGGAGTAAGACTAGTTGGCTTAGTAGGTTAGGTAGTATGAGTAGGATATTTAGTAGGAATAGTAGGTTGTTAAGATAGATTAGGTTGTTATTTAATTTAAGTTATTATGTTATTTTGAAGATATTGGTTGTTATTATAATAGATAGTCATTATTCCTTTTTAGCAATATTTAAGTTATTTATTTTGTTATTATGGTACCATGTGCTAATGTTATAGCACATATATAATATTAATTGATATATTATAGTATATTAACTAATTAATAATTATATTAATTAATTAATATATTATAATTATTAATTAATTTTCATATATAACATTTAATTACAATCCTTGAATATATATCATTAATTAGGTTTATCCTTGATTTATTGATTAGTTAATAAGTTTATTAATCTATTGATACATTGTAATTAAGAATTGAATTAATACACATTCTTTTTGCAACGGATATTGGTGTAGTCGATCATTTGGTTTAATATCTAATAATCCCATAATTGACAACCTGGTCGTAATAATCAAAATTGGACTTATGGAAAATGATGAACCTAAATATATAATAATGCTAATTAAATAAATCTTCTTTCATACTTGGATAATCTATAAGATTAACAGATTGTCGATCGACGGAAATTGAACGTTAAGTTGATTAACGAATTCATCTTCCTTTGAAGTTTAACTAGCTACTTTTGGGGAAAACAACTTTGTAGAGGTTTTAACCTCCTGACTCTTTTGAGTTTGACATTATCACCAATTAACCCGCATCTTGAACGTAGAAAACTTTTAACCTTTAAAAAAAAAAATTGTTGGTTGTGTTTTGACCCGAAATTTTTGGGCATTACACTGCATCAACCACTCTCTAAATGGCTAGGAGGGTTTTCATTCTCATAACCATTCTCTTGCTGGAGGGTTTTCATCCTAGGGCATTATAGATGAACCAACATCCTTTACAAGTTGTGGTTCGATAAAATGCACACAATGAATTCTCCTCTCAAAAATTCCTTTTATAGGCACCCTCTAAAACAACAAAAATAAGTTCTCTTTCATTTGACTTTTCCTCTCAATAATAAAAATAAAGTGATATTTTTTTTGGAGTTTTCAAACCGCGAGCAAGGCTGCCTAGTAGGGGCACAAAGCCCACGAGCAAACCAGCCCAACAAGGGCCTTCAGGAAGTAATTTTAGCTACCCAATACAGGAGCACAAGCCTATGAGCTTAAACCTCTTCAGCTAAGACCCAAGGCCCGAGGGGTATCCCTTTCGCCAAATTTGCCTGGGGCGCAATCTCGGCCTCATCCCTTATGATGTCAGAGCCTTGCACTCAGCAAGACTTGATCCCTGGTGGGCTCATTTGGAGCCATTCAACTTCACCAGTAGACCAAGAGCCCATTGACATAAAATGAATTTTCAAACTCTTTTAATTTGATATTATTTGTAATCCTTCTTTTCTAAATCAGTTTTAAACTAAAATTATTTCACTGTTGCCATCAATAATAAAAATAAAGTTACTTTTCCACAATGTTACACCGGCTCTACGGGACAAGGGGGCGGGGGGACAAAGGGCCTCAATTTGGGGATGGCAATAGGAGGGCGGTGTTGTATATACTATATAATATACATATAGTACTTGAAATGCTAATTATGAAAGGATGTATAACAGTATAAGAAGTAAAATTGCAAATGCCAAAACTAAATAGAGTACACTTGAACATTGAACAGTGAACAATGGAACATTGACTATCGAATTACCCAATTAAAATACATTTAAATCGAAAGGGCCTCAAGCTAAAACTAATTGATTAGTTAAATCAAATTAATAAATCTAAACAACTAAGTACTTTATTCTAGAAATTAAATTTAATGTTTATCCAATTTTGTAACAATCAAATTTACTTCTAGAATTTCCCTAGAAGGTGAGATCAAACTTCTAGATTGATCTAGACTTGATGAATTCCAAAATTGAATAAATGATTAATAATTACTTAAAGTCCAAAAGGAAACTTTGACTAGTTTGGTCAATAATCTCAACTATCAATTGAAACAAATATTTGATTTAGGATCCATAATATTAATTGATCCTAGAGTTGATCCCCTTAGTCTTTTAACCTTTATGGTGTCAAGGATCTTCTTCTAGCACAGTTGACTTTTGGTCAACCCTGGGTCACACCTGTAATTAATGCCTAGGTTTTCAAGCTCGGGCATTCCCTCTTCTTAACAAATCCTTTTTACCTAGTTTCTCGTGATTCGGTACAAGTTGACTTTTGGGTCAACTCTGGTTGACTTTAGTCAACTAATTCGATTTATGAACCCGGTCAAGGCTTGTAGTTTAGGAATCCCGATAGGATTTTAGGAAGCTACTCTTCAAAGTTTGGCTTTTAGTCAACTTGGTCAACATGGGCAACCTTCTTCTGGTTGGACCCTGGTGATCATTTAAACACTTTAATTTTATCGATTAACTTTTTCCCTCTGCATTGGTTTGCGTAGTCTTAGGAACTTGAGTTAGTTTTTAGTAACTCTAGTTATCTTAGTTGAGTTAAGGTTGTGTTAGTAGCCTCCTCGGTAGGTTTTTAGAAAAAATTTGTAGTTGTGTTTTGCTCAACTTTTGGGCATGACAAGCCTCAATTTGGGGATGGCAATAGGAGGGCGGTGTTGTATATACTATATAATATACATATAGTACTTGAAATACTAGTTATGAAAAGATGTATAACAGTATAATAAGTAAAATTGCAAATGCCAAAACTAAATAGAGTGCACTTGAACATTGAACGGTGAACAATGGAACATTAACTATCAAATTACTAATTAGAAATTAGAATACTAAATAAAATTGTCGAATTAGCAAATGGAAGATTTCTATTATATCAAAAATATCATAAAGATGATTACAATGAGTAGCATGATATCAAAACAAGTACAAAATGTCAAAATGAAGTGAAGGGAGGCCTCTAACATCAAGGCAAACTCCTCATCACTGGAACTCAATAAAGTGGGTATAAAACATCAACTTGATTCAACATGATTTCTTCTTTTGTTCTTAAATTTGAAAGTGGGGGTCTGGGAGCAGAAACCCCTAGTGGGGTCAAGGGGCAATGCCCCTTACGAGGTTTTGTGATACAGGGTGGGGTCGAGGGACAGCACCCTCGCCGCCAAGCACATTTTCCCTCTTGTGTGGCCTTTGGATTCTTCATTTTTTGAAGCATTTTTCTCCCAAAATTGGCATGTCTAAACAAAATTTAAAAACATGCATTTTTTTTTAAATTCAATTTTATGGTCGTTCACCGACAGGGGATGTGCAGACATCCCTGAAATGGTCAAGGACACCTAGGTGTCCCAACGTCCATTCTAGGGATGTGTCGTCCTGGCGACACCCTGAGCGCAATATTGGCAGAAAGGCAGCAAAGGGGGGATGCCCCATCCCCATCCCCATCCTAAGAATGCAAGGGTCCAAAGGGGGACGCACCCCCATGTTACACTACTTTTCCAGCTCTTTTAAATTTATGTTACTTTCAATCCTTATTCTGTAAGTCACCTTTAATCCTTTTTTTAAAATAACCTTTTAGATCCACACTTGTACCCCATGCCTAATATTATCACTTTTGGCCCTCTCTATTAAAAACACGTTATCACATTCGCCACCCTTCTTTGAAATAAATAAATTAACATAAGTTGCCTTTTAAAAATAATGTGAAGTTCCCTTAGGAAAAGCTTAAATTATTTGACTAATTGTTTTTTCATACATCCCAAAGTCTACCAAGAGTTTGCATTTTCCATGAATGTTGGAATGGATCAAAAAAGGGACACTCTCCTCACTAGTTGAATAAAATGTGTTTATTGAATTAAGTAGAATTTGACTAAACTAATTTTCTTTTGTCACTAATTAATAAAATAAACTCATTTCTAATAAATTAGATTAGTGCGCATTTTTCCTCAAATTTTAAAAATAAATAAAAAATCATTTACATCTTACCTCAAAAAGCCAAAAGATGACCTTTTCCATCTTAAATCACTCATTCTGAGCAATCTTGAGCATCCACTTACACTCGCCTCAAGCCTCCACCTTTTTGCATCACATCTCCTCATGGAAGAATGGTGTGGATGGAAGATGAGAGCATTACAAGCCATCACAAAGCAGACACAACAAAAGGTGTTGCCTCCCTAGTTATGTCCTGATATGCATGGGTGATCAGCCACATCCAGTATTTTGTTTCTTCAATACCAAAGTGAAAAGATTTCCAATGGGCTTTTTTTAATCTATAGAAAGTTCAGCAAATGGAGAATTATGTTGATGCTAATAATTGCATAGTGTGATGATTATCTCGTAGCATTGTGATTCTTGCCACCAAGACTCAAACCCCCACCAGTTTGATATTGCTAAATGTTTTCTTAACCGATTGATATATTGAAGGATTTGTCAACCCTCATTTGCGTAGACAAAATAAATATATAAATAAATAAATATTCCGGTATGATAGAATAACAAATTTACAGACACGACTAATATATATGTGAATCCTTTTTCCAATAGGAGTGCCCAGAAAGGGCTTCTGTGTCTAAACTCTACAACAGGTTTTAACAAACTCAAAAATTCACTGCACCCTGGAGGAGAAATTTATACAATGATAAGCGGAGTTCTCCAGTTAATATATACGTACATATAGATTCAGAACCATAAAGTATAGGCTAATTTATGCAGATAGAACATGTGATTAATATTTTGTTGCATATTTAATAACTTCGCCAGTAAAAATTTGCTTCACGACAAAATGTAATTGTGTGGAAAGTTAGCCAACTCATGAAAAATACACCATAAAAATGTCATGCGACCTACAAACGAAATGACAGTTATTCGGATATATTTGAAGTGTAACAAAACAGGGCACATAAAAAGAAAGACTACTCTGGTGTTAAGAATTATTATCCGGTTAACAAATTCAGACTCATAGAATGTTCTGTTTGTGAGCATTGTCTAAAGCCTGAACCAAAATACGATAAATGATCCCGCTGTGCTAAATTTCCATTGACTTGCTACCTTAGAAATCCTTAAAAAGTGAAATTTATCCCCCAGCATTAAAAGAATGACAGTGTTATTCCAGAGAAGCTCAAATTTATAAATGAATAAATACTTGCCTTACATAGAGAGGATGATAGGATTCAAAGAGCTGGCTGGAGTCCTTCCCAGCTCTCACGAATATCATATTCCCTCCCGGGTGATGAGGAACCCTGAGTCATTGCCAGACAATACAAAACAAATAAGTTAATTCAATTTCTCACTTCATTTAAACCCTAATTTCAACTTGAAACAAAGATCAAACAGTACAAAATAAATCAATTTCTCCACTGAAATTCGAATCTTAACTTACAGACACAAATCCGTCCATAAAAACTCCACCATTCATTCAAAACATCCTTAAACTTTAGGCTTACCAGGCAGAAACATCGTAAACCTTCCCCCAAATTATAAGCCAGCAATCATTCGGCGTGTTGTGTTTGCTCACCTCCTCTAAACTGTACTTCTCAGACCTCACTTCTTGCCGCGCCATTCTCAACTTCACCAAAACTCTGTTCAGCAGATTCGCAATGCGCCTTGTACCCGCGACCTCTCTTATACACCAAATTTCGTCTCCGTAAAATATTGCCAAAATGCAGTTGCAGAGGAGAATCTAAAACTTCTTCAGCTCACATTCCAGGTGGCCAAATTTTTAAACGTAGAGATATATCATTTCATCGAAGCAGGGCCGTGCTATTATATTCGACCCCAGCTGGAAAGAGAGGAAAAGATCTACAGCCTGAATCCCGGGCTGTATAACAAACGGCGCCAAAAACGAACGATGCTAATGTACGACAATTCATGATATTTTAAACTGCCTCACATGCTTTTGTATTTTGGTAGCGGCGTGTCTCATGACCTAAGCTATCTATCGCCTTTCCTTATTAAACTCGTCACTTTTTATGATGATATTTTAAGATATTTAGAGGAAATTGGAAGAGGGGACCAAATAGTGGACGGGTCCTATGGTTGGTGATAAGACCACGTAGGGTCAATCACTGGAAACCTACAAGATAAAAAATTGTTTAAAATATTTTATTGTTTATTTTTTATTCAATTAAAAAGTATTTATTAAGTTTAGATATTTATCATAAACATTATAATTATGGTTTAAAGTTGAAATGTTTGATAAATAGAATTGTTTTATTGTGGTAGATAATAGAGTTGATGTATATAAATTTATCGTCAATTTTAAGTAGTGGTGTAAAGTTTAGATTTTTTTATCAGATCATATATGATAATATAAAAAAATAGTTATTGTTTATAGAATAATGTTGTAATGCAATATGTTGTTAATAACATAGTGTGAGTTAAATTGTGGCAATCTTGTTGTAGTCATTAAGGTTTAAACCCTCACTAGACATTGTGATTGTGAGAATTGTGCCCTCGTTGATCTGGTGTGCTTACAAGCTTGAACCTTTGCATTGAAGATGTTGGTGTTCATGTCCATGTGTTAATGTACTAAACCCTCAGTAGACTAATGTGTCTGCAAGCTTTGTGCCTCTATCATGCTATTGTTCTTGTAGGTTTGGATTGTTCACATTAATGTAATGTGTTCCTATTGACGATGAGGTCTTGTCTGTGGCATTATCTAGCTCAAGTCGTATTTGTCCAAACAACTAATAACTAGTAATTGTACCTTAGTGTGCAATGAGTACGTTGAAGAGGTATGGAAGATCAACTCTCTCTCTCTCTCTCTCTCTCTCTCTCTCTCTCTCTCTCTCTCTCTCTCTCTCTATTGTAATACCCCAAAAATGGGTTATAAGTTCATTAACCTCTTATATCGACATATCGAACGAAATTGACATCGAAATTCTAACCAAAGGCACATCTGAACATCATCGAATCCTAATTAATTATCTCAAATTCTGCATCGAAGAATATTCCTAGTAATATTCTTAATTATCTTAATTATTTTTATTTTTATAATTATTTGGCGATAAATCATATTTATCCTAAAGTTTGATTAATTGAATATTCTAAATATTTAATTAATTAGATTTAATTTGGCCACTTAATTATTTAATTGAATTTAATTCCATTATTCCTAATTATGATATTTAATTTTGACAATAAATCTAAAATCTTACAAATAATTGATTAAATATTTTATTTAATTAATTAAATCATTTTGTCAATTTTTAATATTGTAATTTTGAATAAAAGTTTGAAAAATAATTGATTAACTCATAAATCAATTATTTTATTTTTCAAAATCAGTTAAGTTGAGAATAAATCACTTTATTTATTTATTAATTCATAATTAACCATGTGCACAATCAAAGAGCAGTTAAACTCCAAATCAAAAAATCAATGCAAGTTATTGACTTTTTGGAACTCAACATCATTTTTGAGTTTTAAAGTTGATCTGAACTTCTAATTTGAGTTAAACTCTGTTTTTGCATGTTTTTGTGAGTTAATTATCTTTATTTAAAAATAATTCAAAAATCAAGCTAAGTTATTTGAGTGATTTATGGATTTCTTTCATGCATCCTCAAAGCCCTAGATTTCTATAATTTAAGGCTTCAGCTCATCCCAAATCATCTCATAATTTGCAAACTTATGCTGGTAAATTACTATCTGGAGAATCGAAGCTTCTTTGTGAATCAACCACGTTTTGTGAGATCACTTTTGTTTTCATTTTATTGTTAGATCATTTTAGCATATCAATTTCCATATTAGCATAGATTCATATCAGTTTTTCATTATTATTGCATTTAAAATCCAAAAAAAATAGATTAATTGCATTCATATTTCATATCAATTTTGCATTCAAATCTTTCATTTAGGTGTCGTCAAGGTCACTGATCTCGATAACAATCTGAGAACATCATACTCGCACCTATTAGAAGGCAGTAAATCACCTGGTTAGTTTAGCTTTCAATTCATTGCACGATTTCATTTTTACTAACTTCTAATGTTTTACTGAAGTGTTATGTCTATAGATCAGGTACAAAATTCACACACACATTTCTGGCGCCCACCGTGGGGCAACCCACCTTTACATGCTAGTTTTGATTTTTTGGGGAGCTAAAACCCTAAAGTTTCAAAGATTTAATTTTATCTCCCAAACAGCTTAGATTTTTGCTCTGAAATTTGTTTTGCAGGTTGGACACATATCAGGGAAGCTACAGTAAAAAATTTAAAATTTTCTGAGATGTTTTGAATTTTAAATTTTTTTTTTTTAAATTCTAGAAAAAATCAATATCTGACGCAAATCAACATATTTTTCAAAAAAAATTATATTTTTAGAAAGCTCTTTAAATTCTACAAGGGGTCCATTCTTTGTATTTTAAATTTAGACGCAATATAATAGCTCAAATAGTCAATTTACAAAAACTGGTCTGTTTTGGTCAAACGGGTCTCTAGGGCACAAATGAAGAGATTTTTCTAAAAAATTTACATTTTTGAAAAGCTCTCTATTTTTTAGTAGGGGTCTTTATTCTGAATTTCTATTTTTGTGGCCAAAATCATATCAAAAAAATCAGATCTTGTTGACTAGGTCAAATGCAATAAAAAAATACAATTTTGTGATGGGTATGCACTTTTTTTTTTACATGGTTCAATGAATGATATGAGTTGTCATTTGGGTTAATTACTGGTTATTATTGCTGATAATAATTGATTTTTAGAGCTAACCCTAGGGTTTTCATAAGTTGAAGATATGTTGCATATCTTGTTTGCTTATTTTCTTATCGGAGAGTTTGTTGTTTGCTTGCGCAGGATTGCTTAACAAAGATAAAAATTAAGTAAATATCTACTAAGCGTGTTGCAAGGATCTCAGGTATTCTATTTGTTCTGATAATATTTCGATTTGGACTTAAAATAAATCTCTTGTGTGTTTAGCTTGAGTGCTTCTTTTCATGCTTTTGTTTTACACACTTGCATAATTGATACTAGGTTGTGACACCTTAGGTATTCATTTAAGCAGTCTTAGATACTTGTGATTGATCTAGATTGCTATCTTGGGTTATTGGACTCACTAATCCGTCGGCCCCTCGTTCCACCCCGTGGTTGCAATCTCAACACCATAAAGGGGAGGGGTCTAGAGGATAGAAGCGTTAATTGTTCCACCAGGCAACCCTTTTGTGCTTTTTAGAACTCACTTGTTTTCTAAGTTATGGACTCATTTTTAGCTTGTGTGAGGGGTTAATTGTTCCACCTTGTGGACTCACCTCATATTCGCTTTAAGCGTTAAGTGTTCCTCTTTCTACTTTTGGGTACTTTTGGTAGATTTACTTTTGAAAATATATATGTGCTCACATAGTAATTAGGCCCTATGAACACTATTTGTGATTCTTGAGAGATTGGATTCCTAGTGAAATCCTTTTTGACAACGGAATCCTTGTAGGTAGGGAAGATACTTAGTGCATTTCACATTCTACTCGGTTAATGCATTTTCTCTTATTGATCGATACATTCTCTCTCTAGAGAGGTTGATAGATCACGTGGGGTTGACATCACAGATCTTGGTGAAACAAACTTTGTCGTAGCATGTCGGATTAATCTACTTGCTTTGTTTGGGTTAAAAGTGAAGAGGCGTCAAAACTTTGGATTTGGAGCCAAGTCCCCTTGTGGTATCATACTGTAAGTCACCTTTAGAGAGGGTTAACCATAGCAGACGATCCCTTCACAAGGCAAACTGCGTTGACGGAACCTCAAGTAGTAATAGCCATTTCAGATGTGGTAGTAACAACCACTATATAAATGTCCTTATGGAAGAAATTTTCATAGGTGTGGTTCATTGCTGGGTTGTCAGATCTCCCTAGCAGCTCCTAATTGATTAAATTCTCAGACTGTGTCAAAACCCTGGTGGGCCGGAATTGGAGCTCACCCCTTTAGATCATAAAAGTTACAGAGTCAAACCATTACTAAAAACCCTAGCGAGGCCAAATTTTTATTTTCTAGGGTATATGTGCATCATTATAAAATATTTTGGAACATACACAATTAGCGCTTCTGAGGATTAGAACGAATAAGTCACTTGATTGTTCATGCGCAAGGTTGCTTTTTCCCTTGTTCATTGTTTTCAGACATGCTTGAAATCACTTGCTATTTTGTGTACTTTTTTATCTATCTGGTTACTGAAAATGAACAAATCTGTTACAATCCTCAAATCTGGATAGTATAATTTGTAAACAATCTGAATCTGAAAACTCAAAATTTGCAAAATCTGAAGTAAATTTTTTTTCTAGAGTCAAAAGTCATCTCAAGAGGTCAGAAAGTCATACGAGTTTCTATCAAATGTCATTTCATTACTGCCCATCTGTCGTATGGTAAAGAACTCAATGTCGTACAAGTCTTTCTGCAGTCAAATTCAAAAAGTCAAATCCTACTAGCAACTGTCGTGAGAGTTTTTCAACTGTCGTATGAGCTTTTCAACTGTCATTTCATAGCATACCCACTGTCGTACAAGTCTGCAAAGTGTAATTTGAGAAAATTTTGAAAAGTTGTCAGAAAATGTTCAGAATTGCCAAATACTTAGCTTTTTGAGCCTAGTTCCAAAATCTGTCGAACAAATCACTATGTCAGGAACAGAGCAGTAGCTATTAAGAATTAGTACACATGTCTCAAAGAATCAGTACACATGAGGAAGAAACTCTAATCACCACTATGATGAAACAGATCCACACTATGCAAGTCAAGCTTAACAAACTTGAGAAAGAAAAGGAACCTAAAGAGTTCTCCATGGAAGCTCTATGCCCTTTTTCATTTGATAAAAACTTGTACATATCACCATGCCCTCGGACAGAATGTGAGCAACGTGACAACCCTTATGATACCTCTTTCACGGAGAGTGACACATCCATCTTCGGAGAATATGATGACTATGATGATGGACAATATAATGATACCTATGACACCTCCATTCCTAAGAGTCCTCCTCGTCATGTGTTCCTGCTTACTGGAAATGTGATGTCACATTGGATAGATCGTGATGGTGATCCATATGATTCTGATTTTGAAAAAAACTTTGATGATTTTTGTGAACAATACCTTGATTATGATCCATCTACTACTGCTGAGGACTATAAAATGCATCGTGCTAGCTTGAAGCATCAATACTACAAGGATCTCTCCTCTAAGAACTCTCATGCTGAAAATAAAGATTACACTCTCAAGCAAGATCATGTTAATGTTGAACCTTTGTCTTCTGATGGTTCCCTTCCATCCCCTACTTCCTCCAATACCCATACATTTCCTAAAGCTTCCAAGCCTATCAAATCTTTCAAAAGTCCTTCATCCACCAAAAGCCCTGATACTTTTCATACGATTACCTATAGTTATCCTCGAGGGCTACCTCTTAAAGAAACTCAAGCTAACCTTCACTTGGATGCAAATACTTTCAATAATGCTAAACCTAAAGAGCCTAAGCCTTTATATGCTATAATTACTACTTCAGCTAGTCCTCCACCATCTCTTCCAAAGTCTTCCATACAATCCCAACATGCTTCCTTGTCCTTAGAAGTGGCTCCATGTCAAGAAGACTCCAGAAATGATAAAAAAAAAACATAAATAAAGATCAAGATCAAGAACCCTCCATGTCATCTACTCCTTTTCACGATGTCTCTTATCCGCCTCAGGGTTCTTTTGATCTTGCACACCCTTTTTCATGCATTCCACCATGTCTTAAGTCTTCTCCTAAGCAAGATCAAGCTACTACTTACACTGTTGAGCTTATTGGCAATCAAAATAACCTTACTACACTTTCATTTTCCAAAGATGATACTTCCATTAAGGTTGGTAAAAATGGTGTTGTTCCTTCCAATGTTAAGCCTATTGAAAATCAAGAGAAAAATTATGCACTTATGCTATCCAAAGATCCTTGTCAAGATCAAAGTCTTCCATCTTCTTATTCTATCACTCCATGTTCACTTCCACTTTCTACTCTTCCTAAGTCTTTGCAAGCTTTGAACAATCCTATCAAAGAAGGTGCTCATATTCAAGATGTCCATGATTCTATTAAAAATTGTAATGCTCACTCTAAAGATGTTGATGTCCTTGGTTGTCATATAGATGCTGATGAACTTACTGATTATCTTTTTGTATCTTCCATGTCCATCCTTGGACCTCTTCCACCACTACTAAGGGCTTCACATCTACCTTCCATCTTGGGTCCTTATGTCCCTTCACTTTCCCCTCCTAACTTTCCTAATTCGCCATCCATCTTGGGTCCTTACATACCTCCATCTCCTATCTTTCCTCAAGATCAACATAGATGCATACCCTTGAATCATTTTTATCCACCCACCCATCTAAACCAATCATATCCTCCTTTTTCTTCCACAAGTCTCAAGTCTTTTGGAAGTAACTTGAATGTTCAATACAAGAAAAAGAAGCAATACAAGAATCCATCAAAAAGAGAATATCACCATGTCTCTTCTAAACAACATGGAGGCATAAAGTCAAAAGAGATATCTAAGAAAAAAACTACAAGACAAGTATGGGTTCCAAAATCCATCATTAAAGATATTCTCTCTAGATCATAAAAAAAAAATGAAAAGCCTACAGCTATATGGATTCCAAAGTCTCTCTTGAAAGAGTCTGATGTTGAGCAAAAAGTGAAGTTGACATTCAAGCTTCCAAAGGCTTCCACTTCATCTCCTTCCAAAAATATTCTTCTATTCCATGCGCCTAAACCACAACCTCTGCTATCCATTCACCATATTCCTTCACGTATTCCTTCATTCACATTTCTTTCATCCTCTCACCACCCTTCAAGGTGTGTGTTGATGTTGATCTTGCCTTCCTTTCCATCTACCCTTTCACAATCCTTCCATTCATTATCCTTCTACCTTCTATTATTTTTCCTCATTTGCCTATTCCTCCTATCTTCCAACCTCACTCGCTTTACATAAAATCTTATCCTCAATTTTTATCTTCCATCTTCCTTTCCTTATCAACATCTTTGAGCATATCATTTTGAATCATTGGCATATCATGGTTTATCCTTTCAAGGAGCATTATCTAAAAAGCTTGCCTTTTTCTATTAAAAAAAAAGAAATAATTTATTTTTTTTTTGAAAATGTGTCTTGGTGAAAACTTGGAAACAGGTGCCTTGGTAGCAAAAGTAAAGAGAAATAAATTCATCCTATGGTGAAAACCACTCCCTTGTGGCACCTTGGATAAGTACCGTGATGAAAACTTGACAATCAGGCATCATGCGTAATTTTTCTACATATTTCATCCATTATATCTTCTCTCTTTGATCTTGACAAAGTTGATCTATACACAAACATTTGGCTATTTTTTGAATTGTCTCATGATGATCTTGATTTTATTCCTTCCATGTTTAGCCTTCATATCCATCTTCCTCCATTCATTTTTGCCTATCGCTATCATTTTCCCCTTTGGTCTTGATCTAATAGAAAGAAAGATTAAAACACAGTGCTATGAAGCCTCCTGACATGTCTACTCTTTTGGACTACATCCTTTCCTTCTTTGGCATTACGCTTTTGTGACTTATCTTATACTGGCCTTTCATTGCTTGTCCAAATGTGCTTTACATGACAATTTTTCCGTAGCTTGAGTATTATTGAGGAGTTTGCCCTTGAAGATTTCTTCCCTTCATTCTCCTTCATTCTCTTATCTTCCATCTCTTCCACTAGCTTGTCAATCCCTCTTGTTCTCCACCTTGCTAGACATTGGGACTACATGATATGATCTTGCTTGGGAGTTTGCAATGAAAAAAGATGCTATCAAGTATCCGAACAAGTACCAGAACCAGTATCAGAACAAGTATCAAAACCAATATCAGAACAAGTATCAGAACACCTACTAGGGCTACACCTTTTGCTTTAGTTTATGGGTCTGAAGTGGTACTGCCTATTGAGGTTGAAATCCCATCACTAAGAATCAGAATACATGGTCTAATAACTAATGATGACTACAGAGTGTCTGGGTTGCAAGAACTTGAACTACTAAATGAGCGCAGACAAGCAGCGTATGATCATCTCAGAGTATATCAGAAGAGAATGTCTAGAGGCTACAACAAGAAAGTCAAACACAGAGAATTTCAGGTTGGTGATTTAGTCTTGAGAGAAAATCCTAAAAATCAATCTCATCAAGAACGCAAAGGGAAGTTTGAACCTAACTAGCTGGGTCCCTTTGTTATCACTGCTACTTTTGGCTCTAGTGCCTATCAACTCTTAACGACTAAAGGAGAAAAGCTCTGAGAACCAATCAACGTTCTCCATCTGAAGAAATTTTATGCCTAAGGCATTCAATCTATGGTAAAATGTCTTGAAAAAAATCTTTAAAATTAGAAAAAGTCCTGAAAAAATAAACATCTTGGTGAAAACCTAGCAATGGGTGCCTTGATGATTCACAAAAAAATTAAAAAAATATCAAAAGTACAAAAAAATTGAAAAAATAAAAAATACAAAAAAATGAGAAAAAGAAAAAGTGCCTTGGTGAAAACTTGGAAACAGGCGTCTTGGTAGCAAAAATAGAATCTCTACCAAGATGGTGAAAACTCGGTAAACAGGTGCCACTTGTTTCAAAACCCTCCATCTATCAGTGCAATCTTGGTCTTTCCCAGCTTTCAGTCTTGCTTTAGTTTGTACATATCTCCCAGTTTGTTTCTGCATTCTTGTTCTCAATAAGTCAGTTTATACACCAATCAGCTCCAGCGTCTATATCCTATAAATGCTTAACACTTGGGAGAAATCAATATCATATCCTATGGCCTCCAATGTATCTTAGACGTATCATATCTAGTCAGAGTCCTTTGAAGCTTCATCCGAGTCAGTCAATCTGTCTTGTCTCCAGAAAAGATTTTGCATATACAAACAACGCAATCAAACATCAAAACTCAACTAAAAATAATCTATTCTTTTTACATGCTTTTATCTCCTTGTATGCTTACTGATTCGCATTGAAATTTTTGCATATTATGTCTTTTCGAGCTCTTCGATGATGTCCTTTATAGGATTTAGAGAGTGATGACTGGGGGCATAATCTTTTCTTTATTTTCTTCTTGTATGTGAAAATCTAACAACTTTGGAAATTTTGGATTGAAATGGTGTCCAACTGTAAGAGCCTCTATCTCGAATTGGATGGCCATATGTACCTTGACCATTGATACCCAGAAAATTCAAGGAAGTTTGATCTAACTATTATCTTTTGAGTGAGTTCTTTCTCCTATTGTGAAACGCGATCTTACCTATGGATGTGAACAATAAAGGGTCACTACAGGTAATTCACATTGGATTTAGAATGATTTCTTGATTGCTTGATGTGTTTGTACGCAAGGCGTATTCAGGTCATCACAACATTTATTTTTTTATGCTTATACAAATTGCTATATCAAAATAGACATGATATTTAGGTCATCCTGGCATTTGTGCCTTCGTGCTTATATCTAATCCGACATTCTGAAAACAAAATCAATATTCATATATTTATAGTTTCCTAACCAGTGGGTGTTGTATTGATTCTTGCGCATACAAATCGATATTCATATGTCTATGGTTTCATAACTAGTGGGCATTGTATTGATTTATCCGGTTACCTAAAAGTTCAATGATGATAACAAATCGACATATGATCAGTGAGTAGGTCCTAGGTCTTAGGTTGCATTTTGCATTTCATTTTTCATCTTTGCATGATCTCACAATGATTAAACGAACTTCAATGCTTAAATGATTCTTCAAATCGCCTCTTCAAATCTAACAAGAGTCGAATCTCACACGAAGGTTCCTCCAATGAAACAACAAGTAGAATCCTTTTTCGGGATCAAAATCAAAATTTGAGATTGTTTATATTATTAACTACTTGCATAATCAACCTTCAATCATAGTAGAAATCCATTTTTCAACTTAACTGATTATCTTCTATCAAACTATCAAAATTTCAACCATGGTCAACTCATGGTCAAACCTAGTCAAACTTGGTCATTTGGACCTTTGAATGATGCAGAATGTGTTCCCAGACGTGTTTAACCACTTCTCAAATCAATTAACATGCTTCTAAACTATCAATGCTGACTTTTCTTGTCAGATTTCAATTTTAATCTCGAAGGGGGCATGGTATTGCACATCATTCAAAGTCTGTAATCTAATTTGAAATCATATCTTTGCTAAAATCATATCTTTCCTCAGTAATCAAGACAACAACCACGTCTAGTTACTGATTCATAAAAATAAAATAAAAACCTCATTGCTTGGGACAAATCAATCATCGCTTGGGGCATATCAGATTCATCGAGATCCATATCAATCTAGTATTCTCTTAATCTTGTAAATTGTATTAATTTTTGCAACTATCGGTTCAATTGTATTATTTCCTTGATTCTTCGGTAACTAAAGGGTTCAGATGTGATACCTACGTGATTCTTCTAAGGACAATCGAGTCTGAAATCGGTCACTCACTTCTTCACAATCATAAGGTTCAAAATCAGGCGTTTTGACACTTCTTTGCAATCATTGGTTCATCGCTGTTATAGTTAACATTATCTTCGGTCATTCAGGACCTATTATCTTCATATCAAATCTTTCAATCAACTTCTGTCTCATATCATTATCAATTTCAAATTAGTTTCATATCTTTATCGTACACAGACTATCTTTGAACCACTGCACTTCGCACAGTAATTCAAAGAAGGGCAAAATGTAATACCCCAAAAATGGGCTATAAGTTCATTAACCTCCTATATCGACATATCGAACGAAATTGACATCGAAGTCCTAACCAAAGACACATCTGAACATCATCGAATCTTAATTGATTATCTCAAATTCTGCATCGGGGAATATTCCTAGTAATATTCTTAATTATTTTAATTATCTTTAATTTTATAATTATTTGGTGATAAATCATATTTATCCTAAAGTTTGATTAATTAAATATTCTAAATATTTAATTAATTAGATTTAATTTGGCCACTTAATTATTTAATTGAATTTAATTCCATTATTCCTAATTATGATATTTAATTTTGACAATAAATCTAAAATCTTACAAATAATTGATTAAATATTTTATTTAATTAATTAAATCATTTTGTCAATTTTTAATATTGTAATTTTGAATAAAAGTTTGAAAAATAATTGATTAACTCATAAATCAATTGTTTTATTTTTTAAAATCAGTTAAGTTGAGAATAAATCACTTTATTTATTTATTAATTCATAATTATCCACGTGCACAATCAAAGAGCAGTTAAACTCCAAATCAGAAAATCAATGCAAGTTATTGACTTTTTGGAACTCAACATCATTTTTGAGTTTTAAAGTCGATCTAAACTTCTAATTTGAGTTAAACTCTGCTTTTGCATGTTTTTGTGAGTTAATTATCTTTATTTAAAAATAACTCAAAAATCAAGCTGAGTTATTTGAGTGATTTATGACTTTCTTTCATGCATCCTCAAAGCCCTGGATTTCTATAAATTAAGGCTTCAGCTCATCCCAAATCATCTCATAATTTACAAACTTATGCTGGTAAATTGCTATATGGAGAATCGGAGCTTCTTTGTGAATCAACCACATTTTGTGAGATCACTTTTGTTTTCATTTTATTGTTAGATCATTTTAGCATATCAATTTCCATATTAGCATAGATTCATATCAGTTTTTCATTATTATTGTATCTAAAATCCAAAAAAATTAAATTAATTGCATTCATATTTCATATCAATTTTGCATTCAAATCCTTCATTTAGATGTCATCAAGGTCACCGATCTAGATAACAATCTGAGAACATCATACTCGCACCTATTAGAAGGCAGTAAATCACCTGGTTAGTTTAGCTTTCAATTCATTGCACGATTTCATTTTTGCTAACCTCTAATGTTTTACTGAAGTGTTGTGTCTATAGATCAGGTACAAAATTCACACACACACACACACACATATATCTATCTATCTATATTTATAATTATATATTATTATATCAATAATATATTAAATATTTTTTTTAATTATATTAATAATGTATTATTAATATAATAATAATATATTATTATATTAATAATATTTTATATTATATTATTGGCTCATTTAATTTTTTTATTATATTTTACCAATACTAGTCTATATAGGGGACATCACTGTCTGCCCTTCCTGAAATTGCTTGTCCTCAAGCAATGGACAACCTCATTTATAGTTACCTTTCTATTGCTAAGATGTGAGTTGTCCTCATGGTGAACACCGAATTCAAACACATGCTTTTAATGTAATATATCTTTTGCTCCATTTATTCAATAAAAAAGCCACACATGGAGTATGCACTTAAAACACAACTTATACATATGAATGCATAACACACGAAGCATATAAGAAGTAGACATATGAATGCATGAAGACACGAATCAAACACATGAGTGCATGAAGACACAGAGCATACACACGATATAAACTTTGTTAGATTCCTCGATTTATAATTAGCAATAAGCTAGGGTTAGGGAGATACTTTTACAAAATTTATTTCTTCACTACGTTCTTTACTATACACCTGCAACAAAGACACAAGTTAGTACATATAAGATTCAAAAAAATGCGATTGTACTATTATCATTTAGAAATGAATTTGTTTCATAGAGATCGAGTCATGATAAGATTTACCAAGCCAATTTCGTATAGAATACAGAATGTGAATTGCTTATGTTGTTAACTATTCAATGACTTAAGGTGGAGTGATTGGGTTATGATAAGTTGGGTCAAGACAATCCCCTACCAAGCCCAAGAGAGGAACTTTGGCCCTCTTGGCCTTGGTGTCCCGATTGACTCCAACCAAGGTAATGTACTTAGTGGGATGCTTACTTTGCTTTATTAGACCCTCATCCCCAATAATTAATCTGGCCCATTATGGTTAGAACGGTGAGGTGATTGTAATATGTCCCTTGACTTGTCCATTCTAATCCTAGGAGCAGAACTTTGGCCCTCTCAGCCTTGGTGTCATGAGTGACTCCTACCAAGGTGATATACTTAAATGGCAGTCTTATGCCTTCTTACCAATCCCTCCCCGTCTTATCCATGATGAACTAAAGTTTATGCCTAGTGAAGCTATACAAGATAATTAATCATAATAGGGTTATCCACCTAGTGGATTATGGATCAACTCGTATCTTTGCTTCATTTCAATCGCTTCCTCACAATTTGTCCAATATATAGTCTCAAAACTTGAAAATCTCAATTTTTACTTGTACTAGGCTACTCAACAAACTGCCCAATTTTTTAAAAATACATAAATTCACTAACCAATTTTTTTAAGGTGTGTGTAATGTCCCTAACCTGATGAAAACCTATATTCACAATTTGCAATATGTTAGAATCGGGTGGGGAAATCTTATAAATTATATCGTACAACCATAAGGAAATAATAAACATAATATGTTTTCATGTGAATTAACCTAACTTCTAATGAATTTGAAGGTGAGATAGAGAAGCTTATCCAAACAATTCTCTACTAAGTCTAAGAGCAGAGCTTTAACTCTCTTGGCCTTGGTGGCAGACTCAATTGCACACACAAGGTGGTCTACTTAGTGGAATGTCTAACTAGCTTACCAAGCCTCATCTTGATAACTGATTGGGCTCAATAGGGTAGGAATGGTGAGGGTTAGTAATTTGGGCCTTGATGTGACCAAACTAAGTCCAAGAGTAGGACTTTGACCCTCTTGGCCTTAGTGTCATGACTTGACATCTACCAAGGTGGTGTACTTAGGTGGTAATCCTATGTCATCTCACTTACTCCTCTCCAACCCAACCTTGTTGAGTATTAAAAGCCTTAAGTGGGCAATTTCAGCTAGATCAAACATAGTGGATGACCCTAATGTACATTATTAGTAATTTCTAGATTACAAATTAGAGAGTAAACAGATATGGAATCTTTAACATTTTATTTAATCATTTGGATCTTGGGATTGTATAATAAGCTTGGTTGCCCTACATTCTGACCCTTGTTGTTGGTTGTTACTAGATGTCAAAACCTTCTTGTTAAGATGTTATACCTCGTTTCTTCTATAGTCTACAATTAATAAGGTATCGTTGTGGCAGTATATATGTCTCTTATTTTTCATATAGATCTTCATAAGATAGTCTTCACATTTTACCCTGCAGGATGGAAAGATCATGCTCTCATACCACTTGTAATATCCCATATTGGGACCTTTCTTAATTTATCCTAAATTTCCCAATTAGGGTTTGGATTGTAATGTCCATGATAGGATTAAAGTCATTTATCTCATTAGATTTAGTTATCTTTAACACTCATATCCAACCTTATTACTATTTTAACTCCATGAAGGGAATAGTAGACATTATCCAAGGTGCCTAGAGACCCACTATAATGGGCTACCTCAAAGTTTACAGGTCCAAGCCCATATCCTATCTTGGCACTTGCCCTCAAGGTTTCTGGGACGCTGACCCCTACCCTATCTTGGGACATATAGCCATTGCTTGGATTTAGACAAGCCCCTCCTTGGTAACATTACAACCTTATCTACTTAAGCCAAATAGTAAAAGAGATATTGTATAATATAGTTGATATAATTCATATATATATGTTAAATAAATTAGAATATATAAAGACCACTGGTCTTGATAGAATGTAAATATAATATTTATTATTATTATTGATTTATAAATATTTTCCATAGTCACAATTGTATTCCATCTTCTCTTCCTTTTGAAGAGTATTCCTTAATTAATTCTTCTATTTCCTAATTATTTTAATACTAAAATATAATTCAGAATAACTAAAGCTTTGACATATATTTAATTTAATATATAAATGAAATAGAACTAAATCCCATATATTCCATCTTACTAAGAGGACATACCTTTATTTTTTTGTGTTGATTTTCTATTCCCTCACACCTCTTTGTTCCTACGTAATGAATGAGATAAGTTTATTACTTTTATTAATGTTGGTTTGATCTTGCAAGTAATAGTTTATACTTTATTTTTATATTTTCTTTGGGTGGTCCCAATGTAAGGTCTTAATATTTTCTTACTTTCCTTTTATACTTTTTTCCTCCCTTGAGTTCCTCTTACATTTCCTCCTTTATTTTCTCCTATATTTTCTCCTATATTTTCTCCTTCATTTTCTCCTTCACTTTCTCCTATATTATTTTCTACCAAGTTTTCCATATTATTTCTTAATGTTTCTTCTTTTTCTTTGCCCACTCAATATATTTATATATAAAGATGATATTTATATTTATTTATAATTCTTTATCGTGATATTTGACTTTTCCCTTGTTAGTACTTGCTAGTAGGCTAAGCAAATAATATTGCATCATTTTTTTGGAATTACTATGTTAACTAAACTAGTGATTAAATTGAGCTATGTAAACCAATTAAAATCCACTAATTTATTTATTTTATAACTAAATTTATATTTTCAAATTGGAGATGCATAATTCTAGCACTTATGTCTTTGCAAATTATTATTTTAAAATTAATAATTTAGGACATTTATAAATTTTGAATAATATTATATTTTATAAAATGGAAATATTTTTTAAATGATATTATAACTATAGCTATGTATATTGTTATTTTATTTTTGTGTTATTTTAATTCTAATTATGTATATAATATATATTTATTTTTATTTAAATAAAAATATATTCTAATTATATATCAATTTAAATAAACATTTTCTATATTATAATATAGATTTATTTTTATTTAAATAAAAATATATTCTAATTATGTATATCAATTTAAATAAACATTTTCTATATTATAATATATATTTATTTTTATTTAGCTAAAAATATATTAAATTAATATTTAATTTTATTATCATAATTTTATTTCTAAAAATTTAGTTTAAAAAATTATTATAAAATTAATAGTACATATTAAAATATTAAACTTTTTAACTATGTGAAATATAATATTTATATTAATTTTTTTTTGAATATATGTTAAGTATCAATTTTTTTTGTATTAAATATAAGGAGATCAAAATACAGAGTGTCACCGAAGAGTTCAAAAATACACGAGGTGAAGCCTCAACATGAGAGTATTAGAGAGTATATCAAAACAACATAAACACTATAGGAAAGAAAGGAAACAGGGACTAATGGAGAAGGTCCTCATGAGCATCCACCCACGCAGTCCACCCCATGCTGCCTTCCATCCAAACAATATTCTTCTAATTTTGAATTTGATTGAGCAAGAGGATCATGTTGCCAGTGGTGTCTTTGTTGGTCCTCCTAATTTCCTTATTCAACTCCTTGATAGTTTGCTCAAAAAGTTGGAGGTTGTCCATATGCCTCCTCCACACGTGGCCATCCTTGAGCTCAGTGGCGAAGAAGGTGGTGTATCCAATTCTGAGAAGTATTTTGAATTTGTCTTTATTAATTTTCATAGTAATATGAACCTGCAAGAAAATTTTAAAATGTGTGACTTTGAAAAGACTCAGTAAGAACCCTGGGAATGTTTTGAAACCTTTCCTCGTTCCTGCATTTCCAGATCTACCATAATGTTAGAAGAAAGAATGTTCCAGAAAAAATTAGTGTCTTTCTTAATCCCATCAATATGACCAGAAATAATTTCAAAAATATTGAACTTGGTAAGAAAAGAGATACCAAACATTAGCCAGATCTCTTTAGCAAAGCTGCAATCAAAGAAAATATGCCTCCCCGTTTCTGGGGTTCTACAGATAGTATAATAATTCATCTCAGAAAAGTCATTTCTAATGGGGAGTCTATCCAAAATTAACAACCATTTAAAACATTTAATCTTAGGATCAATCATGCTTTTCCACAGTTTATCAAAGTATTTCTTCCAAGAGGAGACATCAATATTAGTGTACCAAACTTTATTAACATGGCTGATGATGGAATCATTATAATCAATAACACTGTAAATATTTTTGGCTTTAAGCCTCGTTATAATGGTTCCATCTGGCCATTTAATGTTCAAGAATTTGGTGGAATCAACATGGCAGAGAGAGGGAATGTCTTTGTAGGCTTTAACAATAATATTGTACATTTTCTTTTGGGACAGGGGAATGTTAAATTTGTGCTTCAGCTCATCCCACAAAATGAGCATGTCATTTTCAAAAATATCAGCAAATTGAGTGATCCCAATGGTAGACTAGTGCTTGGAAGAGCATCCTTGGGAGACAGCTAGAGGCTTACCGGCTAAATGTAGATTCCACCAAATTGATCTTTCACCATAGAGCTACTTATTATCATGAAAGTTCTTATTCGTGATGTAGGGCCTATCATGGTTCCAAGCTTTCCAAATGGATTTAAACACAACAGAACCTTGAACCACAATAGGAAAGTTGCCACAAATCAAATCACAAAAAGGTAAGCTTTTCCAGAATTTAGCATTCTTGGGGAAGCCCCTTTCAATGTTACTTCTAACAAGAACTTTCCAAGGATCATCCCCATCCAAAGAGTGAAAGATCCATTTGGAGGCAAGAGCTAAGCCCCTAGTTTTAAGGTCCTTCAGCTCTAAGCCCCCAAGAAGCTTTTCAATATGACACCACTCCCATTTAACAGCATGGAGTTTCTTGTTACCTTTTCCATCCGACCAGAGGTAGTTCCTAATGGCATTTTGAATTTCAAGGATCTGGTAATTGTTGAACATCTAAGCAGAGGCATAATAAATGTTGTAAGTGTTGGTTCCTGGAATCACTGGACTCGATCCTAGTGATTTTGGGATGCCAATTGATGGATTCTAAGCCTTTGCTCTAACTTGAATCTCTGCACTTTAGGTTAGAAACCAGGGTGGGTGTACCTAATAACAAACAACTTGAAATAACTTAAGGACTAAAGATTTTAACAACTAATGAATCTAGGTTAGGATTCTAACTTAAAAATTGAAACAACTGAATTACAACTAACAAAACTAAAATCTATGCATTAATACTAGTTAGGGCTAGAAAGTTAGAATATCAATGTAATTACTGATCAATGAAATACAAACTGAAAACTTGCAAACTAAGTCCTAAAGATTGATTGAAATACTTTGAAATTGAAATGGGTAAAACCTAGAAACCAATAAATGAAAATGACACATATGTAAATACAATACTGAATATGAGACCAATGCCTATAACATTGGGCATCAGTATCTTGACAATTGAAAAGTGTTAGGAGACAGCAATGAATTCCAAATCATCAATATAGACAACTTTATTGAATTTAACTCCGATGTTTATAGACCAACCAATTGCGCAATTTGGAAGAATTTAACTAAAAACATATCCTAGGAGACCAATAGTTTCATCAAATATACTGATAACAGAATTCAAATCAATCACATTAAAGGAACTTGAAAGAATTCATCCACACATAAATATCATCAAAATTACTGAATTATAACATTAAAGAATTTAAACTTATCTCATTCCAGCAGCATTACAGTACTGATCAAATTTCATATCCCTCCAGATTCGCCCATAAAAAATTTAATCCATAATAGATGTATATGCCATAAAATATTTTCAATAATTTTGCCTCATAAGAGTATTATAATTGTTCTTTAGAATTGTGTCCCTTCCCTTTACAATTTAGTAGGTATAAATATAAATTTCTACGGTTTCCTGTGAAAGGACATGCCCTTTCATAGGATCTAATCACACAACTAACCCTAAAATATGTACAATAAACTATTACAATGATTTATTCGGGAAAGTCTTTCCCGTATAATTTATCTTAATTCTAGTATCCCATACATAATAATATTGATATTTCCTGCACACACAAAAAATACTTATTATTAGTTTATCTTAAATAAATAATATATATATGATGTTGATCTTATAAGAACCACTTATTATTTATTAATAATTAATTTAAATTAAGTATCATAAAATAAAATATAATTATATTTTATGTCCCAAAAATAATCAAACTATATAGGATCATAATAAGATAAATAAATCATTATGCTCATAATTATCATTTTATTTTGAAAATAAAAAATAAAAAATAATGGTCCTACTAAAGAGTAAAACCCATTTAATGCAAAATAGATTTAGCCCTAAAATAAAATCTATCCACTAGTGGGCTAACACATTAAGAGAAAAATAATTACCCTAAAAATATTTCAAAAATAACATGATAATATAATTATAAAAATATGTATGATTAGGGAAACCTAAAATTTAACTTTATAAAGCAACCCTACAACATACATATAAAAAGATTATCTAAAGAATGGTAAAAGCTCTAAAATCTTTTCACCTGGAAAGAAGTAAACATAACCTAGGTGAAAATATTTAATCACATATAAAAATATGAAAATTAGAAGGTAATATGAAAATACATCCAAGCCCTAAGAAAATTAATATTTATCAAAAATACATTTACCTCATCCTATATTTTTAACCTTTTAGGGTTTTGGGGGGAAATAAAATAATTACAAGAAATCAAGCCACATGAAGCTTTTAGCATAATTTATTTGATTCAAATTCAAAAAAAAAGGTAACCTTTTCTTTAATTTATATATTTATTCACACACATGTTCTCGAAGAATAACGTAGAGTAGCTGGTTAAGGGTAGAGTCCGGTAGATAAGTAGAAAGAGGAACAGGTTGAGAGGTCGAGTGTTGAACTCCCTCTCCCTGTTCTTTTTCCTAAAATTTAGAAAATATATAAATACAAAATAACACAATAATCATATTATTAAACTATAAAGGTAATTAGGGAAGAGGTAACTCCCTGTGTGAAAAGTGATTTTGATCTCTCACCTGCACATACAATTAAAATAAGTAAATACTTTTCCCCTATTCCTCTCGAAGAATAATGTAGACTAATTGGTTAGGGGTGAGGGATTAGGTAGGTAGGAAAAGGGGATTGGCTTGAGAGGTTGAGTGTTCAACTCCCGATCGTCGCCCCTTTTACGTAATTTTTAATAATTATTTTATTCCAAAAAAATATATAAATGCTTTTAAAACTTGGAAATAAAATAATTAACTTTTGCTTCGAAAATCAAACCATATAAACATTATGGATCCCTTTTTAATTATTTAATTTTTTAGAAAATAGAAAAATAATAAAAATAAAATACCATACTTCCCTGACGCATTTTGCAATTTTAAGACCTGAATTTTCAGGTGTCAACAGTAAGAAGAGAGGATTTTTTGGAAAACCTGAACTCTACCAGCCAGGGATAAAGATCTATTGTGCCATTTATTTAACTTATTTATGATTTTCTCCTTAACCCACAGCCACATATATTTAAGAGAAGGTTTAATAGAGAACGGGATACCAAGATACCTAACAATCTTGTGAGGACCTCCCTACTGAAAATTATAATTTTTAAACCAGTCAGGCGGCTAATCTTTCCATCCAAGACATATGGATTTGGATTGAGAAAGATGGGCTCTAGAAATATCACAAAAGATATTGAGTTTCTTATTCAGAGCACCAAAATTTTCTTATGTAGCTTCATGAAAGATAGCAGTGTCATCAGCAAATTGACAATTGATAAGCTCGGTCTCATCAGGAAGGGTAATACCCTTAACAACAGGGGAGAGAGAGTTATCTCTAAGGATGTAAAAGAGAGCATCAGATGCAATGACAAAGAGGGCAAGGGCCAAAGGACATCCTTGTCTGATGGAGCGGCCCAGGGGGAAAGGCTCAGAGAGGGAACCATTAATATCAACTTGGGCATGAGCATCTTTAAGTAACATACTAACAGAGTTACAAAAAAAAGGAGGAAAACCAAAGGCTTTCAGCATCATGGAAATAAAATTCCATTCAACCCTATCATAAGCCTTTTTGAAATCCAACAAAAACATAGATGAGTTTTGCTGAGAGTGGTTAGCCCAGTTCAAGGCCTCCCAACTGGTAATCAAGTTCTCAAGAATGTATATGCCTTTGATGAAGCCGGTTTGAGTAGAACACACAAATTTGGGAAGAATGGTTTCAAGTCTGAGGGCCAAAATTTTAGCAAAAAATTTATAGGAAACATTTAAAAGAGTGATAGGTCTCCAATTCTTAAGTAAAGTCTTATCGCCATCCTTGGGAATTAACTTGATGATTCCTCTATTAATGGAGCTACCCAAGGAATCAGAGCTAAGGGCTTCTTTATAAATCTCAAGAAGATCTTTGCAAACCCAATTGATGTTTGCTTTCTAAAATTCCACAGGCAAATCGTCAGGTCCAAGGGTCTTGTCATTCTTAAGAGAGTTGATAGCTTTTTCAATTTCTTCCAAGGAGATGTCATTACTAAGCAGGGAGGCATCCATCTCAAAAATTCTAATCGGAATAAGGGCTCTGCATTGGTCCCTGAGGGAGCTAGCCTCCAAGGAATCTTCCGAAGTAAACAGATTTTTATAAAAATCAGCAAAGGCCTTTTTTATGCACTCTAAATCAGTAATTTCTTGATTATCAATAACAATTTTACCAATGGTTTCATTGGTATGCTTTTGCTTGATATACTTATATTTTATTATCTACTTATATTATCATCAATTTTAAATTATATTATAGTTATATTTTATTATCTACTTATTATTATAAATGGCCATGAGCAGGTGGGTTGAGTAGCCGCTGACGCTAGGTTTTTTGGAGTGGTTTTTTAATATTTTAAACCTACTTTAAATGTGTTGTCTCATTCGAATTGTAGGTTGGATTTCGAAGGTTTTTTGTAAGAAGGTTTCTACTGCTTTAGATAGACTTAAGCTTTTAAGGCTTATAGATGTATAGTTGGTCTGTATATTTTCTATATTTGTAAAGGAGAATGACTCCTATGTTAAATTCGACTGTAGCTGATGATGTAGATGAAGTCAAGACTGTGAACTGGATGGTTGATGTATCTTTCCTATTTAATATCAATAAAATACCTATTATCGACCCAAAAAATATATATATTAAATATCTTTTTTTAATATATTAATAATGTATTATTATATTAAAAATATTTTATATTATCTTATTAGCTCATTTAATTTTATTATTATATTTTATCAATGCTAGTTTATATAGAGGACATCACACCATTTTCTTCTATGCATATCCCTCTCCTCCATATCCATATGTCTCCTCTATATATAATTATCTCTACCATCTCTATCTACCCCTATATCATCTATCTTTATCTATCCATTTTCTTCTCTGCATATCCCTCTCCTCCATATCCATATTCATCTCCATCTTTGTCTTCCTCTCTATTGATATCTCCTTACCTTTTTCTCTCTCATTGTGTCCCCCACTATATCTACCTCTTTTTATTTCTATATCTCCCTCTAGATCTCTCCCTCTCTCCATATTTAAAACATAACATACATTGTCATATTTTATGAGCTTTGATTTCCATATTTAATCTCTATATTTATTATTTTATTTCTAGTGAATCAATATAGTACTAAATTGAAAAAAGGAAAAAAGTATTTTCCTCCTTATTAAATTGCCTTCATCTAATGACTAAGTAAATAATGGTTATGAAAAGTAGAAGGCATTTTTCTCTTTCTTCCCATGTCTTTGTCAATGTGTGTCATCTATAGATAATATAGATTTAAAAATATGTTTACAATAGTTAATAAGAAACAATATGATCTCTTGTTGTTTAAGATGTGGGGTCATTTTTTATATCAATTATGGGTCACATTTGACTGTGACTCATGCTTACAAATCCTAGGAATGTAAGATGAGTTATAGTGTATCAATTATGGTGTACATTTTATCATATGATCCACACTTAAAAACCGAATAGTTTGATGAAAGTTGTATAGTATTGACGATGGACTATATTTGACCATGTTCCATGTTAACAACCCTTAAATATGTCTAGTGAGTCACAATTTTCATGTTATGCATTAAATTTGGACTATGATTTACAATTACAAATTTTAAGCATGTGAAGCGAATGCCACATGTTAATTATGGTTTACATTGTGATTATTTTTTACAAATTTAAAGAATGTGTCACGCCCCGCTAGAGGACCCTCGGAAAATAAGGCACAATAAAAACACAACAATTTTATTTTGTTTGACAAGGCATGTTTAACTACATTAATTATGTGAATACATCTAAATTATGACCATAGTACATATGTTATGCATTAATTAACTAATATTTAGTCACACTAAAAAACATGAATAATATTGAACCATAGAGGTGTAATGTTTAGTGTTCCTAAGGGTCCTATGGTCTCCATGCTAAGACCACTCAACGAGAACCTACAAAATCTCTTCAGCAATGAACACAAGTTCCTTGATTTTCATAGCTTCCTATAAACCACATTGTAGATACCAAGGGTTAATAGCTTCTGAGAACTATGGCCATACAAGGTCTAGTTTTGAAGATCCACTCATCTGGCATGCTAAATGAAGTTGGATACCTATTGGATTGGCATCAATGGAACTACAAGAATATATGGTACTCAAATAACATGTTTTTACTTGAACAACACTTGTAGACTATATTTTTTTGTGGATGTACAACTCTGTAGAGTACATATGCGCATAAATTGGTCATGGATCGTTTGTGGTTGCTACCATGAGGACATGAGGAATTATAAATGCATGCATAGGAGCAGAGTTACAAATGTGAATAAGTAGAGAGGATTCACAAAAGGATTAACTTATATGCCATTTAATTCGACATGTGTGCCATTTTGGGGTTTGGGTCAAAAACTTCAAGAAAGTGATGTTTTTAGGGTCAAAATGCCTAAATTAGGTCATGAAAGGGTCTAGCAACTTCTCACGAGGTGTTAGAGGCATACAAGGTTGTCACAAACACACCTAATAAGGGTAATGTAGCATGATTATGACAATACACATCAAGTGTGGTTACGGTTACCATCAAGATTATGTCTATGTTCATCATAATGCATATCTAAACTTGTTAAGTTAACATCATAAGCATAAGAATGCATTCATAGATATCACAATGTAGTTACATCTAATCACTATGGAACATAAAGTCAAATGTCATGAATATATCCACAAGGGCACATAAGTGCCAAGAACCACATGAACACAACCATCGTAAAATAGAAGAAGGGAATATACCAAAGAATCTTATAATGAATCAATATGATACAATACAAGTGATCAAATTAAGGTACATTACAATGAATCTTGAGTCCAAAAGAGGCTTCCACTATCAACTAGGACCACTCAATATCGATACACCGGTCCCCAAAGGTAGTTGGTCACACTACCCAACCATGAGGAACCCTCAGACCCTCTCCCAACATGCTCACAAAGATAACAATGTGGCCCACACATCACATGCAAGGTACACATACAAGGCATACACAACAAAACATGATCATATCACTACACATCAATCAAGTAGTAAGGCCAAGGCATTAAAATCATGCAGGTAATGGGGCAAAAACATATATCTACAAACTAACTTGACAACCAAGTGGGTGTTCAGTCCAAGAAGGGTAGTGTCATCACATAGCCTGACATGGAGCATAATGACCCATTGCCTCACCACACTGTAACTCATGCAACGCCAAAGATTCTATATCCAAGGTGAGGAATGAAATGATCTATCACCTCACCAAGCCATGACCTATGCCTTGATGTGTTACAATATTTAGGCCTTCTCCAAATGTCTATGGCTAATGGGAGCCCACACACACGTAGGAGGTATACTAACTATTTGTGTTTGTAAGATTTGATGAAAAAAAAAATATTAAGCCCAAGAAACCTACATGAAAAAACATGTCACAAGGAAGAAATTTGTAGGAAACAAACAAGGGTTTTGCTCTAACAATATGAAAGTTTATTATTAGCCAAAAGAATGAATCAAAATATACAATGGATCAATCCTTATAGAAGGAGATCAAAAAACCTAATGGGAAACCCTAATAGGTAAAAAGGTATTTAATAATTAAATTTAATTATTACATGACTGATGCAAGTGCATAAAGTGAAATCTTAAGAGGTAGCAAAGTTAATTTAATCAATGTAATTAAATTAATTATTTACTCTAACACCAAACCCCCCCCTTAAGATGAGCAACAATGCATCTACAAACAATGCACGGAAGAAGAAAAGGAACTACAATGTAGAATGAAAATTTGGGTCCCAACAACATGGCTTGATGAGGTACCCAATCACAACCAAATCTCTATGAAACAGAGAAATAGGGAAAACCACATGGGAAAAACCCTCCTCCAAAAAGAGATAGAAAGATGCGGAAAGAGGAAAAAAAGAAAGGAAGGTAGGCCTCAATGAGACCCCCCAAGGACAAATTCCTTCACCCCAAGAATAGAATGCAACTGAAGATATTGCAGGGATAAGGCTTAGTGAAGATGTCAGCAACCTGCTCTGAAGTGGGAACATACTCCAAGTTTAGAGAACCATCCCGAATCAACTGCCAGATGAAATGCATATGGATCTCAATGTGCTTGGTCCATTGATGCTCAATTGGGTTGCGGGAAATATGAATGGCACTCTGATTGTCACACCAAAGAAGAGTGGGACTATCAAGAGGAAACCCAAACTCTATCATTAATTGTTGAAGCCATAAGACCTCCTGAATAGCTAGCACAGTTGCTCAATACTCTACTTGTGTAGATTATAATGCAACAACAGACTGCTTCTTGCAATACCATGTGATAGGGCCATAACCAAGACAAAAAACAAAGCCAGAAGTAGACTTTTGACCATCTACATCACCACCCCAATCAACATATGTGAAACCAACAATGTGAGGATCTCTTAATGTATAGTGAATGCCATATGAAGTAGTGCCCCGAATATACCTCAAAATATGTTTGGCATCTTTCCAATGACTCTCATGAGAATCATAGGAGAATCGAGAGACAATGAAAACCATAAAGGAAATGTCAGGATGAGTGTGTGTCAGGTACAACAAACTACCCACAAGTTTCCTATGTAAGGTGGAGTCCACTAAAGGAGTAGAGCAAGTGGTAGACAAAATAACACCTGACTGAAAAGGTGTGGGAGTAGGCTTGTAATCAAGCATGTTGAATCTCTGAAGCATGTCAAGATCATACTTTTGCTAGTGTATGGAAATCCCATCCGAAGACTCAATAAATTGTAGGCCTAAAAAGTAGTCCAAAAGTCCAAGATCTGTCATCTCAAACTACTCCATCAATGCTCTCTGAACACTTTGAATCATAGAATATTAGATCCCTGTGATGATGAGATCATCAACATACAACACAAGTATCGCAAGATCTGCCCCATGACATTGAATGTACACTGTAGGATCAGAATGACAACAAGTGAAGTGTGAGGCTAGCAAGAAAGGGTCCATCTTCTCATACCAAGCCTAAGGGGCTTGTTTGAGACCATATAATGACTTCTGAAGTCTACACACAAGAGAAGAGTCTTGCACAAAACCCTAAGGTTGTTCCATATCAATCTCCTCATGTAGATCCTCATGCAAGAACACACTCTTCACATCCATCTGATACACTATCCAACCCTGTGAAGTTGCAAGAGAAAGTACAAGGTGAATAGAATTTATCTCGGTGACATGAGCAAAGGTCTCAGAGAAATCAATACCCTCCATTTGTGAAAATACCTTCACAACAAGATGTGCCTTATATTTATTAATAGAACCATCTACATCATACTTGGTATGATACACCCACTTTCACTGAACCAACTTTCTTCCTTTCAGAAGAGTACAAAGATCCCAAGTGTGATTCTTCATCAAAGAAGAGTATTCCTCATCCATAGCCCTATCCCACTAAGGATTTCTTGTTGCCTCTGAAAACTCCTAAGGATCATTGGAACCAGCATGACTCAAAAGACCAGTACCAGATCACTGAGCACAAGTACGACAAGTATCTAAAGGATCTCCTACCAAAGAACTAGCAACATTGACAGTATCCCGAACCCACTTGGGCACTCGCGGAATATTTGGTGGAGGAAGGGAAGGTGGATCATCATCTAAATAATCCTCAGAGGATATAGAATCCTGAAGAGGAGAAGATGAAGTACTAGGCAATGAGGGAGAAGCTGGTGATGGAGGCTCCATCTAAGGATAGCACTCATCAAATTGGACATCTCGCTAAAATAAGACCTCTCTAGAATCAGGATCAAACAACCTATACACCTTCATATCCTCATAGTAGCCAAAAAATATCAGTGGTCAGATCTTCCTCTCCATGGATTTCCTCTAAGCATCTGGAATAAATGTCCAAGCCTCACTACCAAACACTCAAAATGTAGAAACATCAGGCTTGACATGGGACCAAGCCTCCTTAGAAGTCAAATGTCGTAATGCCTTATGAGGCATCTGATTTTGAATGTAGTTGGCACAATTTACTGCCTCTGCCCAAAAAGAAGGTTGCATATCTCGAGACTATATCATACAATTGGCCATCTCCCGCAATGTTCTATTCTTTCTCTCAGCAACACCATTCTACTAAGGGGTATGGGGAACTATCAGCTGATGTGATGTAGGAGCATCCTGGGTGTAAGAGAAATCTTGCATCACCCAAAAATATTTCTATTTTTTTTGTATCCAATAAGGGCTATCTTGTGCAAAGCTGCTATTTGTGGAAACTTGCTATTTTTAGTAAGTTGGTCATCCGATCTCAGAATGTTCTGATTTCTTCCCTGGAGGTTCATTTTGGTCATATCAGCCTGCTAGTAAAGTTTCATTGATAGATCAAATCTAGCTTTGTAGATATTGAAGATTTTCGGTATTGGCAACATGGTACAAAAACTTTGAACTCAGTTTTGAAGGCTTTAGAGGCCTTGGATGAGGTTGAAAATTTGGGTGATAGGTGCTTGTGCCAGTCAAGCTTGTAGAGCACTTGGTGACCTTTCCGAAATGGGGTTATAATAGTCAATCGGGTCAACTGGCAATGAATTATGGTCTTCGGAAGTTGGGTCACCTAAAATGGCAGAAAATGATTTTCCTTCAAAATTTATGTTTGGGTTTCAAAAGTTATTTTGAGCTGACTTTGATGTAATAAATTGTAAAATAAAATAATTCTAAGTTTGGTTAGCCTTGTTGGCTAAAATTTTGGAACCTTCCCAGGCGGTGGAAAATTGCCTATATAAGGAAGGTTGTAGTGTTGTCTTAGGCAGTTCAGGACAGTTCTAGGTAGTAGATCTGGGTATTGATTCAAGGCTTTGTCCTACAGAATATTGTAAGGGAATGCCCATGTGGCTTTGCATATTGTAATTCTGAAAGTTTGTAATTCCACATTTGTGGAGATAATAAGAAGCCCATTTTCTATTCTTGCATATTGTTGTAGTTTTTCTATTTCTGTTATGTGTTTGTGGTATTAAGGGGAGCAACCTTCATCATGATGCATTATACCCTACCTAGTGAAAAAATTATGAAAAGACTGATTCACATATTCCCCCCCATTGTCAGTGTGTATCCGCCTGATAGAAAGACCAGACTACTTCTCCACAAATGTCTTAAAGACTCAAAATGAATCAAAGACATCAAACTTGTACTTCAAGAAGTATAGCCATGTGCATTTGGAGAAGTCATCAATAAAGGTGAGCACATAACGAGCACTAGAAAAAGGAGTGGGAAATGACATGAGATCACTATGTATCAACTCTAATGGTGCCTTAGCACGTGAGGATCTACCTGTCGAAAAGGGATCTCTATGATGTTTTCCAAGTGCACAACCTTGACAAACACCATCATTGTAAGAGATCTAAGGAAGCCCAATCACTAACTCCTATGTACTCATCTATTGTAGATATCTGTACTTGACATGGCCAAAATGCTTATGCCAAAGCTTGCTCACAATGTTTGCATGAGAAACAAGAGAAACACTTGTATAATTAGAGCTCTCAAAGCCATCAAACCTATATAAGTGAGACTCTAAATCAACACTCCTAGTAGCAACAACCAAATCAGGATCATGGAGGTCTCTACTAATTATATCATGTGGTGAGAACTCAACTGGCTTACCAGAACCATAATGGAAAATATGATAGATAGACATGAGGTTCGTAGAAATGGAAGGAACCAAAATAACATCCTATAAAGAGCCACCATCCAATGAAACAGTAATAGAACCTATAACTAAAAGTTGTACTAAATCACCAATTGCAAACTATGTAGTAGCACTCTAAGCAAGTGAGGTAACCAAACTAGGTGTGTGTGTCATATGGTGCGAAGCACCTGAATCAATGATCCAAGTAGCATTGGAAGATAATGCTCATGCAAAAAGAGCATGGCCTTTCCCTATGGGAATAGGTGAAGGTTGTGGAGAAGCAATACTATACTGCTACAAGGCTTCCTCTA
The DNA here is from genome assembly GCA_027943335.1 of Chamaecyparis obtusa. Lineage (NCBI taxonomy): Eukaryota > Viridiplantae > Streptophyta > Pinopsida > Cupressales > Cupressaceae > Chamaecyparis > Chamaecyparis obtusa. Next base: position 883,065 of record BSBK01001011.1, read on the forward strand.
GAGCCTCAAGACGTTTCCAACACCTGGAAATTGGATGCCCTTTCTTGCCACAAAAACTGCAATGTTCACCTGTGAACTTCTTAGTCTTGGAGGAAGACTCACTAGACTTAGAAGATTTACCCTCAGGAGTGGATTTATTAGACTCAATGAAAAAGGCATACAACTCCTTCTTTTTCATCAAACTTATTATAACCACTACCCACATTGCACAAAATAGTGCACCACAAATAAGAGCTAATGAACAGACCTGCAATCCCATAAAAACACATCACAATTCCTTGTGGAACAAAAAGTTTCTGAGGTGGCTTGGAGGAATGCTCACTACCAACTGAATCTATTTTGGGTTCCTGCTTATGCTTCTGTGTCCCCTTAGAAGTCTGAGCAACCAAAGCTTGGTTCTTAGTTCTAGATAAAGAATCCAATTGTGTGAGCTTGGCCTACTCTCTAGTCAACCAATCACATAACACCTCGAAAGTGGGCATCTGGAATCTCTGACCCAATGCATGCATGGTAGAGTGGAAGGTGGAGGAGAAAATTTGAAAGTTTCCTCGAAGCTTTGACGGAATTAGGTAGATATACTCTGTGTTAGTCTTAGCCTTTCCAAATCCTTGTAATAAAGACCCCTGTTGCTTGAACTTCATCAAGAAGTCCTCAATGGATGGAAAATGGTCTGGTACAAGAGAGGTAAGCTCTACCTCAATCTGAAGTGCCCTAAACTCATTCACTATACCAAAACTTCTCAAATTTGCCAAAAAATCCCAAATTTCTTCTGTCAAACCCTTGCTCCTTTTTTTATTCAAACATGAACAAGCTACAACAAATCAAGGTCTGATACCATGTAAGATTTGATAAAAAACAAATCTATTAAGACCAAGAAACCTGCATGTAAAAACCTGTCAGAAGGAAGAAATCTGTAGGAAACAAACAAGGGTTTTGCTTTGACAATATGAAAGTTTATTATCAGCCAAAAGAATGAATCAAAATATACAATGGATCAATCCTTATAGAAGGAGATTGAAAAACCTAATGGGAAACCCTAATAGGTAAATAGGCATTTAATAATTAGATTTAATTATTAAATGACCAATGCAAGTGCATAAAGTGAAATCTTAAGAGGTAGCAAAGTTAATTTAATCAATGTAATTAAATTAATTCTTTACTCTAACAGTATCTTAATTACGTGTTTTCCACATTAAGTTTATTTAGGCCATCACTTGATTAAGGACTCTACAATGGGTTATCTCGATGGCCCCTTTATGCCTCGACCCCCCTATTGAGAGCCACTCCCATGGTTGGCTTGATGCCCACTCAAGCACACGCCCATAACATAACATGTGGTCTATCCACATCTATATAAGCATCATAGTTTTTTGGAATGCCCCTTGGAAAAAGTATAACTCTCTCATCTATGATAGAATATATCATTATCATCATATGCACACTATAAGAGACAATTTTATATTTTAATGCAAATTATACACACACAAAACCTCATCAAGTGGTGAGACTCCAATTTTGGGGCATGCACAAGTTTACTCCTTCCCTCACAAAACTATAAATAATGAAATTACATGCAAGAATAATACCCAGAATCACACTAAGACTGCCAAACTCAGATGTAGCATCCCAAGGCCATTTTTCACCAAAATTTTTAACTTCTAAAAATCAAGAAATTGAGAAAACCAAATTGTCCTCTTGCTAAGCACGTGCCAATAAATGAAATTATTTCCACTGTAAACCCCACTATGGAAGCCCCAACCCTAAAAATGACCAAAACCCTCATAATCAAGAAAAAATGCATTCCAATAGAATAAGCACTTGTTGGATTACGGGGGGGAGGGGGGTGAATTAGTAATCCCTGATCCAAAATACCTTAAAAACTTTTCTCTGATTAACTGGGTAACAAATCGGTAGAAACACAGTTCACTATTTACCAAAGATAATGAATAAACTATAATAATCAGTAAATCATTCACACAAATCATTCATAACATGTAACTCCAATTTTTAACATGGAAACCCAGCTTTAGGAAAAAGCACTATGGGAATTATCACCCACTAAGAAAATACTCTTCTAAAGTATGTCTGGTTAAGAGCCAATCTGGTTAAGGATTACAATGCACACTATTAGGTATGACCTGGTTAAGGGATTTACCTCAAATCTGTTAGGATCTTCACCTTGTTAGGAGTGGCCTTGTTAGAGGGCTTTAAACACTCTTTAGAATGTCACCTTTTTCAAGGATTTTATAATAAGACTGTTAAGTCTACTCTGTTAAGAGATTTCTCTGTTATAAATGCTAGTAAGCAACAATAATAAAATTAACCTGTAGATGTGAAACTATCTTTTCTCAATAAAATCCTTATGCTCTCTTCAATCTTCACTTCAATTATTCATTATCCACTGGCATCAACACTTCATCAAATCTTTCTTTTCCCACTCGAAATCTCTATGTTCCTTCTTCTCTGCAATAGTCAGTAACTCTTCAACTATTCAGTTTGCCAGCTATTTGTCCATAAAAGATCATCCTTTATATAGATAAATTTTTGCCTCTTTATCTCATCTATTACATTTTCCTTTAATCAATCTTGACCGTTCAATTCATTATACCTTGAATCTAGATCTTGGTTTAACACGTTTCCTTTTCACCTAGGAACTTGAACTTTTCTAGGAACTTGTTCCATCTCTTTTAGTCACTTAGATCTTGCCATAGATCTTCACCTTGAATTTTCATAACTATATATCTCTTATAACTAACTCTCCTCATCATCATGATCATCCATCTCATCATAGTTAATCATTAAATGTCATTTCCATCATTATTTAATATCTTTTCCTTGCTCGGTGTTCTCTATTTGAATTGCGGTTACATTGTTCGTGCCTAAACCTTTCCTTGTTGTTCAGTTTCTTGAATTCCTTTTGCTTTACCGAGTGACCCTTCTTTTTACCTTTACCTTACCAAGTGACTTTTCCTACTTGATAGCCAAAACAACTTAACTTACCGAATTGTCAAATCTTCATCATCATGCTTTATCGACTTAACATAATCATATGTTAGGTAGAAAAAAATATTATCAACATAATATAATCATTTTTTGATCTGTATCAGTTGCCCAATTAAGTTATACAACTTCTCATTTCTTCTTCTCCTTAACTCATTCATCTTATATCATTATTGAATGATGTGGCAACATAATATAAACTAGAAATCAATTTCTTAACATCAATGACAAGAAAATAACTGATCTAAACTTTCCACTATAATCATGTATACCTTTGATCTTGGATAGTCTTCATCATCAACCCCATCATATAATCAATCTTCAACATTATTATCAATTATGGTAACAATCTCCCTCTTTGGAATTGATAGAAACACTAACAAATTCAGTGTTCAATTGATGATGGTATACTTCACTATCATTCATATACTATACTCCCTTTAAGTAGTAACTTCTTCTTTTCTGATCTTCCATCTATAGTCTATCTCTTTCTGTTAGTAACACTTTCCATTTTGATTTCATCAACAACATTCTCTTATTCATCTTCCTCATGATATATTATTCTCCCTCTTTCAATAAACATCTCCTTCTCACATCAATTGATTTATTAATCTTCATTCATCTCCCTTCTATACCCATCTCATAATTTTTGTTCTTCTCCATGATATTCTCCGTCTTTGACAACAATGCCAAAGAAACATAAACTTCCCATATTATACCTCATGTGTATATATTTTCCATTGCAGTCATAAACATCCTTTAGACTTCACCTAAAGAGTGAACACTAGCATCAACTCACAAGATATATATATTCTATTGAGTCCTTGAATTGATGCAACATGCATCTTTTGTTAATGTACATTGGATAGGGGAAGAACCCCTAAGTTACTTCAGAGATACCCAAAAGCATCCTTCGGTAATGGTTTAGTAAATATGTCAGCTATCTGTTCTTTAGAATTAACATACTCCAATGTCACATGCTTATCTTGTACTTGCTCTCTCAAGTAGCGATACTTAATAGATATACGCTTTGTTTTGAAATGCATCATAGAGTTCTTAGATATGTTAATAGCACTAGTATTATCATAGTAGATTGTAATAGGATTAGTAATATTTTCATGCATACCTTCCATTAGTTTTTTGATCCATACAATGTTAGAAAAATTCATAGTTGCTTCCACATACTCAACTTCAGTAGTAGATTGTGAAATACAACTATGTTTCTTGCTTAACCACGTCACCAATATTTCTCCTAAAAAGAAATCTCTTCCACTAGTGCTCTTCCTGTCACCAATATTTCTTGCCCAATCAACGTTAGTATATACCTTAAGATCAAAATTTCTTCTTCTTGTGTATAATAGACCAAAATCTTCAGTCCCTTTCAAATATCTAAATATCCTCTTAACTGTAGACAAAGGTGTTTCCTTGGGGTTTGCAGAAAACCTTGCAACATTACCAACTAAATGTAAAATATCAGGTCTACTATGGACAACATATTGTAGCTTACCAATCATGGATCGGTAAAGTGTTTCATTCACTTCCTTGGTGTCATCTTCTTTAGACAATTTACAACTAGTAGCCATCGGTGTTCCAACCAGTTTAGAGCCTTCCATATTGAATGTTTTCAGGATCTCCTTGATATATTTAGATTGAGTGATGTAGATCCCATCCTTAACTTGTTGAATTTTAAGTCCAATAAAGAATTTGATCTCTCCAATCATAGACATCTCAAATTCCCTTCTCATTTCCTCAACAAAAGATTTAGACATTATCTCATTACCATGAAATATAATGTCATCAAAAAATATTTCAGCAATCAGAATTTCATCAGAACTATCACATTTCAAATACAAATTATTGTTATCACTAGTCCTTTCAAATCCAATCTTAACTAAGTAAGAGTGTAGCCTTTCATACCATGCTTGGGGTGCCTACTTCAATTCATATAAATATTTATGCAGTTTGTAGACCATATTTTTATTTCTCTTGTCAACAAATCTATCAGGATGTTCAATATAAACTTATTCTTCAAGAATTCCATTCATAAATGTAGATTTAACATCTATTTTGTAAAATTTAAATCCTTTGTAGGCAGCATATGCAAGCAATATTCTTACACCTTATAATCTAGGGACATGGGAAAATGTTTCACCATAGTCAATACCTTCTTCTTGTGCATACCCTTTGCAAACTAATCTTGCTTTATTTCTTATCAAATCTCCTTTCTCATTGAGTTTATTTCTAAAAATCCACTTTGTTCCAATCACATTCTTGTCCTAAGGTCTTGGTACCAGTAACTATGTGTTATTCTTTTCAATCTGATCTATTTCTTCTTTCATTGCATTCATCCAATCTTCATTCTCTAGTGCATATTTTACTAATCTTGGCTCAAATTCAAAAATCAAACATGTGTTATCTTCAAACTTACTTGTTGTCATGACTCTTTTATTTTTGTCTCCAATAATTCTGCTCGGTGAGTGGTATTTTCTTACATATTTTGCTAATACAAGTTCGACATTGTTCATCATTATTTTTATCTCTTGGTGGAGGCTCATCTTGCTCATCGGTTCCTTCTTGTTGCTTCTCAGTTGTATCAATTGAATTACCATCTTATACATAAACAAATTTGTTATAATCCTCAGGTTCCTTTTTGCTATCATCTTCACTCATTTCTGCAAATTCATCAATTCTTACATTTGCACTTTCAACAATTTTGCTAGAATCATTGATTAAACATTTATATGCTTTTCTCTTTGATGAGTAACCGAGAAATATTCCTTCATCACCTTTAGAGTTAAACTTTCAATTTCTAGAATCTTTCAATATATAACACCGACTTCCAAAAAAATTTAAGTAACTTACATTTGGTGTGTGTCCAAACCGTAGTTCATAGGGTGTCTTGTTGGTACCTTTTTTCAACTGTATTCATTTGAGAGCATAAACTGCAGTACTTATAGCCTCTCTCCATAATTTTTGTGCAACCTTTTTGTCTATCAATGAAGTTCTAGCACAATCAACAATAGATCTATTTCTTCTCTTAGCTATCTCATTATATTGTGGAGTCCTCAGTGCACACACTTGTCTTTTAATTCCATGCTCATTACAGAAGACAATAAATTCATCAAAGATAAATTCACCTCCTCTATCAAATCTCAAACACTTCAGCTCTTTGTCTGTTTCCTTTTCAACTCTTTCCTTATACCACTTAAACATTTCAAATGCATTATTTTTTTTATAGAAACATAACAAACATCATTATTGAATAATCATCAACAATCAAAATAAAGTACCGATCTCCATAATAGCTTTGAACTTTTATAGGATCACAAAGTTTAGGGTGAACCAATTCCAAAATATCATTTGTAGAATAAGATTTTCTTAGAAAACTTGACTTGGCCATCTTACCAACTTGACATTCTTTACATGTATAGCTTTATCAGATTTGCTTAATCTTGGTAGTCCTCTAATTCTACTCTTCTTACTCACTTTGATCAAGTTATCAAAATTCACATGACACAGTCTCTTATGTCATAACCATATATCTTCAATTTTAACAAATAGGCAACTCTTTACATCATTATCAAGATAAAGTAGATTACCTATTGATTGTCCTCCAGTTCCAATTAGATCTCCATCATCACCATAGATCTTCATTTTTCTTTTATGAAATTTCAGTCGGTGGCCAATATTGTTTAGTTGTGCAATACTCAACAAATTGTAGTTCAATCCTCTAACCCAATATGCATCATTACATTTCATCTTCTCATTTAACACAGTGGTTCTTTACCTTTCACATGACATGGAGCATCATTTCCAAATCTAACAAATCCTCCATCATACTCTTCTAGGTTCTCAAACTTGTCAATATCACCAGCCATATGATGTGAACAACCACTATCAATAATCTAAGGGTATGGTTTACTTACATTAGAAACAAGTGCTCTTTCACCTTCATACTTTTCTTCATTTGAGTCTTCTTTAACTACAACAAAGACAACTTCATATCCATCTTCGGTATCATTAAATTTATCATCAGGTACACCTTCCTCATCTACGTAGAAATAATTACTTCCTTTGTCCTTAAAATATTTGAATCTTCGGTATTGATTGTCTCTTTTATCATTCTTATAATTTCTATCATTGTTAGGACATTTAGATGCAATATGTCTAATCTTATTACAATTGAAACATTTCAATGGTAATTTGCCTTTATACTTTCCTTTGCCTCTAGGTAGTCAGTTAGCCAACAATGCTTTAAATTCTTTGTGTTCTTTCTCTTCATTCAGAATACTGTCATATTCATTTCCATATGAATTATTGTGATTTTCTATTTCTCCTCTTGATGTTCCAATGCTTACAGATAACTTGAAGGTAGTCTCAATGGTTGGTAGACTATTATCATAATTACTTAACTCAAATGCAATCAACTTACTGATTAGGGCTTTAAGAGTAACAACATTGCTTGGTATAAATCTCAATTCTTGAATTGTAGATACTCTAATAGCATACTTGGAAGAAAGGGTTCTCAAGATTTTCCTTACCACTTCTTCATTAGTCAGTGATCCACCATCACCTCTCATGGTACTAACAACTTCCTTGATTTGATCATTGTATTATGTGATGTTCTCTTCATCTTTCATTCTCATCTCATCATACTTTCCTCTTAGACTATCAACCTTATCTTTTTGTACATGATTATCTCCTCCATAGATAAGTCTAAGCCTGTCCCACATCTCTTTTGAATTAACACTATCCTTAATATCATTTAATTCAACATCGGAGAGGGAAGAAGCAATCTCTATCATAACTGAGTTATGTTCTTGCTTTTCTTTCATCTGATCAACTGTCAAAGGTCTAGTAGGTGGTGGAGTGTAATCATTATCCAGTAGATGCATTGTAGAATCTCCAATCCTAGATAGATACAATCTCATTCTACTTTTCCATGTTGAGAAATTTTCCTTGTTCAACTTAGGTACTTCTCTCCTATACATATTTGGATCTTTTACTCAAGTCTTTTAAACTTATCTCTTCAGAGTACTTATCTCTGATACCAATTGTTGGGTTACAAAGGGAGGGGTGAATCAATATTCCCTGATCCAAAATACCTTAAAAACTTTTCTCTGATTAACTCGATAACAACTCGGTAGAAACATAGTTCACTATTTACCAATGATAATGAATAAACTATAATAATCAGTAAATTATTCACAACATGTAACACCAATTTTTAATGTGAAAACATAGATTTGAGAAAAAACGCTATGGGAATTGTCACCCACTAAGAAAATACTCTTCTAAAGTACACTCGGGTAAGAGCCAATCTGGTTAAAGATTATAATGCACACTATTAGGTGTGACCCGATTAAGGGATTTACCTCAGATCTGTTAGGATCTTCACCCTATTAGGAGTGTCCTTGTTAGAGGGCTTTAAACACTCTTTAGAATGTCACCTTTCTCAAGTATTTTATAATAAGACTATTAAGTCTACTATGTTAAGAGATTTCTATGTTATAAATGCTAGTAAGCAACAATAATAAAATTAACCTGTAGATGTGAAACTATATTTTCTCAATAAAATCCTTATGTACTCTTTAATCTTCACTTCAATTATTCATTATCCACTGGCATCAACACTTCATCAAATCTTTATTTTCCCACTCGGACTCTCTCTATTCCTTCTTCTTTGCAATAGTCAATAATTCTTCAACTATTCAGTTTTCCAGCTATTTGTCCATACAAGATCATCCTTTATATAGATAAATTTTTGCCATTTTCCTTTAATCAATCTTGACCATTCAATTCATTATACCTCAAATCTAGATATCGGTTTAACACATTTCCTTTTCACCTAGGAACTTGTTCCATCTCTTTTAGAGCTTGTGAAGCTAACTGAAGATATTTTGGGATGTATACATGCTTTAGTTAAGAGTGCATGAGTTTTGGTTATCAGATCTGTGAGATACAATGTTCAGAAGGTATGCAAAGATAACAAAACAACATAATAGGGTTATGAATAGTTGTGAAGATCAAGGAGAGTATAGTGGATATGGTAATGTGCTAAGATAGGTGAATAGAGTATATTGCTGACTCTTTGGTAATATAAGATTGACAACTTCATAACTATCATTTTCATAAGTTATTATTATGTTTTAGATGGTATTTGTGAAGCCGTCTTGAAGGCTAATTTTGTATAAGTATAGAATGCTTTTGTATAAGCAAAGTATGGTTATGTTATTTTATGATGATGAAGAAAGATTGTGAATATGAAAGAAGAGATCAGATGCAAGATCAGTAAGAGGCTGAGCTATAACTGGAAATATCTAAGCAAGACAAGTGCTTGTATTATTCACTTTTTGAGAACTCTTTTGAGACAATTTTGATTCTAAGAGAAAGTGTGCTCACCACCCTTAACCAGGTGTTTTGTATACCCCTAATAGGGTTTTGTATTCCTCTAACAAGGAAATGTACTATGTAACAATCAACTCCTAATAGGGCTAGATATCCTAATAGGGAGATTATATTTTAGTACATATTTGTGGGTACCATCCCCAGCGGGGTTTTCCCTTTGGCCAGGGTTTCCTTGAGAACAAATCATGGTGTAATGAGTAATGTGTCATGCTTATTTTTTATTTTCATTTTTACATTACTTTGGATTGTTTATAATTATTTAAAGTTGAAAAGATCAAAGTTCTATAATACTGATTCACCCCCCTCTCGATATTACCTAATCCTAACAATTGGTATCAGAGCTATTGGCCCTTGGAGAGAAATCCTAACAACTTAAGGGAGATCAGAATGGATTCAGGAGATTTACAAGAGAACTTTGAAGCTGCACTAGAAGATCTAGATAAAGTGAAGGTTGAGAATGGTGAATTAAAATTAAAATTAAGAAGAGCAGATGGTTTCATCAGGAAACTAAGACAACAACTGGAGATTGCAAAAAGTCAAAGACAAGACCTTATGGAGAAGATCAAAGAAGATTCAGATAGTGACACATTAGACAAAGTGAAGAAGCTAGAGCAAGAAAAAGAAAAAAAATCAATCTTTTGATGATTAAAGAGATTCAACATGAAAAGGATAAAATTAACAAGGTTGAAGAGTCACTAAAATAAGCTAATATGCAGATAAGTCAAATGAAGACTGAACTTGACCAATACAAAGATAAATATCAGGAACTGGATAAATATAATTAGATCATCAAAGGTGAACTCACTCAAGCCAAATTACACATTGAGAAGTTGCACATGAGCAGTGATAAGATTGATGAACAAAGATCAATAAAAAAGCCTAAAGGAGATATGACTGGAGTTGGATTCAATGAAGCATAAAGTTAAAAAACCCAAGAAGAATCAAATGAAGCAAAGACTAAATAAATGCCTACTTTTGAAGAGAGCCCTACTCATAAAGAACCTAGAGAATAGTTCAGACCCTTCAGAGGTAGATGTTTCGGATGCAACAAAGTTGGACATATGAAAAGAGATTGCAGAAGTAAAGGTAACTCTAAGCCCTTTACCAGTTACTATTTTAATTGCTATGAAGATGGACACAAGAAAGCAGATTGTAGAAAACCTGATCAGTCTAGGTATAAGCAAGACTATATTAGAGAAGAAACAACAACCAAGATCACATGTAAAAAATGTAACAACTTTGGACATACAACAAGGTATTGTAAGTTGTAGACTAATCAAGAAAGAAGGAGACCACCTACATGTTACAAGTGTAATAATCTAGGTCACATTACGAAGTTTTGTAGATATAATGGAGAAGACAATAGAAGAGGACCAAGAAGATCTAGTGAACCAAGAGGACCACCTCCTGTGGTTATAAGGAAAAATGTTGGTGACAGTGGTAAGAGTCTTAATGAGTACATGGATGAATTTGGGAATCATTTCAAGAAATTAGAAAGCAAGGAGGATGATTAGATATGGAAGGTGAAAGTTTTAAACAAAGCAGTGATTCAGGGAGAGACAATTGATGATACTGTGTCTTCGCATGATGAGTTCCTTGAGGCATCAACCTAAATGGCCGCATGGCCTTATGGGGAGCATTGGATGTAGTGAACATAAAATATCTAGCCCCTGTATATGTAGAGTAAGCTCATGCGAGCTTAGGTATGATGTGTACAAACATTGAGGATTCTGTGGATGAGAGCGCAACACTTGGAGATTCATTTTCTATGTTCGTGAGTTTTGTATCAATTGGACGACATGTGAAGTTGAGCTACCCATGTTTAATACACATACTCAACTTGCGATGGATAAAAGGACCTAAAAGACCTCAAATCTACACCATTTGTTGATCAACGCTTAAGGAGAACAAAGTTGTGAAGATTATCTATCATATAAAAGAGTGATTACGTGATTGCATGAAGGACAGCATCGAATTCAGGTGTGTTCAAGGTATTTAGACCTAATCTCCTAGAGAAGTCATGGATACACTAGTATTTTATGATGTTTTAGAAAAACCTAGGTATAAGTTCAAGAGGCATCCATTCAAATCCTATGAGGATGATCCAGAGGGAGTGTTTTCACAAACCCCCATAGGTGTGTTGCATGTAGAAGACATTAGGGCTTACATACACTACAAATATGAAATCATTGGTGAGGTTAACATTTATAGTGAATTGGATGGTATGGTAGAAGCCAATGGAACCATGGTAGAAGAGTTTAAGCACCTACAAGATCAATCAATCCTTAAGTTAACCCTACTCATAGAGTTCACGAAAGTTGAATGGTTCAAGATCATTCTAAGTAGAGTTCATGACCAATTTTTGTGGATTGGTGATCAACCTATGAAGATATGTGCATGGTTGATACATGAGATCACAGGCCTTGATAATGAAGGAGCCCTACCTATACCAAAAAAGAACCTAAGGAATCTAGCAAAAACCCTACCACATTTAAAGTGGGATAAGAGGGCAATGACAGTTAATGATATTTATCTACAGGATGTTAGATTGGTAGCAATATTGCTAGGCTACAAGTTGTTTTACAGTAGCAGGCCTAATTCTATATCTACTAGGGTCATCATGATGGCATACATAATGGTGAAGGAAAACAAGAAGTATAATCTCTATGAAATCCTAGCTCAATAGTTTATTGATAATGTGAAAGCTATTAATAAGGACAAATCTAAGGCATTCAGATTTGGATAATTGCTAATTCATATGTACATTCATATCATTCACAAGTTTCCTTGCATGCAACATAGAGCATAGAAAGATAATGAACCCACTGGACTACAGATCTCAGAGTACTATATAAAATAGAAGAAGGACTGGGTAGATGGTGATTTGTTTGGCATGATCAAGATACTGTAGATGCAGATGAAAGAGAGGTATAGAAAACTAGAGAACTTAGTGGTTAAATATGAGGATAGTATTTGTTTCATGGTTGAAACTGATTGTGTTTTCTTTGAGGTAGTTGAGCCTAGAATGAAGTGGTGTTATCCTATGGGATATGAGGTAAGTGCTGAAATCCTAACTATGCAAGTGGAGCATGTACTGGCAGCAGAAAAGGAACCTACCCAAGAAAGATGGGGAACATATAGGGAGAAGTATGAGAAAGTCATAGAAGAGAAAGAAAAGGTAACAAGGAAAAGGAAAGTCAACAAGATTATTGAAGATATCACTACGAAGGTGGGAATCACAAAAGTTTAGTTAATAAATATTAGAAATAAGATGGAGGCATCTTCTAGCATTTCCACTGATGCACCTACTTATTTGGAGATAGAAAAGATAGTAGCTCCTACTATTGATATTGTTGATTTGTCAGCCTCTCAAGAGGAAGAAACACAAGATGTGGTGCCTGTAGTTATTCCCAAAAGATCCAAAAGGATAAGTAAGCAGGTCAGTCCTAAGGAAAAAGATAGAGAAGTGAAGAGGAAGAAGAAGGGAGAAAAGGCAGTTGAGAATCCACAAACCTTGTGAAAACTAGACCTTAATTCACTGTAGAAAAGAGTAATCAAAGATGGAAATCTATTAACAATAAATAGATACTATGAGAGGTATAAATCTAAAGACCAAGCAGTCATTGAATATACTATAATTGAGCATCTTCTTGTTTTTAAGAAGAACTTGTTGGAGATTGAAGGAAGCATTCCCATAGACCTATACAACAAACTGGAAATCAGGAAATAGTTAGTCATTCAGAGGATGAGAATATAAGGAACAAAACAACTGAAGATATGTTACCGATTGTGTCTATTTAGGAAAGTGGAAGAATAATAAATGCACTAAAACCCCTATTGAGGACAAAGGCCAAACTAGTCAAAATCATGGCTAGGAAATATGATGAGGTGATAGATGACACCCAAAAGGAATTAGACCAAGTTCTAATGTATGATATAATGAAGTAGGCCTCACCTCCCAAGGCTTCTAAACTTATATCCCTGGGTTTAGGAGAAAGTTCCAAGGCAATGGATGAAAGTGCTCAAGTTAGCATGCAACCAAATTTCTTTGTCACTGGTGTGCTTGTGACCCTTGGCACTTTGTAGGATGTTAATGATCTATTTTTGGATAATATGGATAGTGCGATGGAGGTTGGAGACTAGGAGAAGATAGAGGAAGAGAAATCAGAAGAGAAATAAGAAGAAAAAGTACAGGAGGAAGAAATTTGGCTAAAGAAGGTAGAAGAGATCAAAGAAGAAAATGTTGCCAAAGTCAGTTTGGACACCTCCTTATTGTTGGCAAGTATGGCCAAACTAGTTAGTTCTGATGTGGACAACATGGATGAGGATGAGTTGATGAGACTATCATTCATGGATTTTGCTAAAGCTAAGGAAAGATCAGTTCAAAAAGGTGATAAAAGAGCTAAGGTAATGGTCAGGGTTGTAGAAACAATGAACAAGCTACTCCCCTCACCGCTTATCTTCAAAGAAAAATATGAAGCTGAGAACTTGATGAAGGGTGCTCCCCTTAATACAACAAACACATAACATAAACAAAGAAATAACAACAATTTTCAAGAACAGAAAATGGGCTTCTTATTATCTCCACAAATGTGGAATTACAAATATTCAGAATTACAATATGCAAAGCCACATGGGAATTTTCCCGTATAATATTTTGTAGGACAAAGCCTCAAATCATTACCCAGATCTACTACCCAGAACTACCCTAGACAATACTACAAGCCTTCTTTATATAGGCAATTTCCACCGCCTAAGAAGGTTCCAAAAAATTAGCCCTAGGCCGACTGTCCTAAGAATTATTTTCTTTTCTTTTCTTTTTAGATAGGGTTGGCTCCAAATAATTACAAAAATATGTTTTTAGGTAGCCCAACTTTCGGAGGCCATAACTTTCTAACCATAGCTCTATTTTTTTTATTATAAACACTTTTCAGAAATGGCAGGACTTGCTCTACAGTGCGTGATTCATGCAAGCTCCAATTAGCAAGGGTTCGATCGAGATCTGGAGCCTCTAAGGCCTTCAAAATTGACTTGAAAGATTTCACACCCAAAAACCTCAATAACTTCTCTAATACAGATGATATGGCAATGAAACTCTACTGGTAGGCTGATATGACTAAGATGAACCTCCAACTGTGAAATTAGAACATTTCGAGACCGTATGACCAACTCACTAAAAATAGTAAGTTTCCATAAATAATAGCTCTACACAAGATAACCCTTATTGAAAAGAAACCAAAAATATTTTTGGGTGATGCAAGATTGCTCTTACACCTAGGATGCTCCTGCATCAGACACCCGGGGTAATTTGAGAAGTGACCCTATCACAACTCAGGTGTGTAGAGGAAAACCAAGATGGTTAACCTCCTCCTTTGTCAGCCATGATGAATCTTCAACAGGTCATCCTTTCCATTTGACTAGATACTCTTCATAGACCTTGTTCCTTGTGCTTTTGCTAACATGACTATCTAGTATGTCCTCAATCTCCTTGGTAGCTAAACTAGTTGCTGGAATACTCCACTATGCTGTTATGATCTCATCTTCAACACCTCCCTCATGATACTCTATCAGATCTAAAATGTTGAATATTGGTGAAATATTCATCATAGTAGTCAACTTGACCTCATATGTATTTCCTGAATCATGCTTCTTCAATATCTTACATGGCCCAAACTTCTTCATTTTCAACTTGTTATATGTACAAATTGGAAATTGCTCCTTCCGCAAATGAACCATGACTTCATCTCCAACCTGAAATTCCTTATGCCTTCTTTTCTCATCTGCCTTAGCTTTATAGTGCGCATTCATCTTGGTAATGTGCTTCCTCACCTCCTCATCGATGTTCTTCAAGTGTTCTGCAAAATCCTCAGCTTCAACACTACTTATCTCTCCTTTATCTATCTTCCTCAACTCTGAAGCATTCCTAGGACTACTTCCATATACAATCTAGAATGGTGATTTACCAGTGCTCCTATTAACAGAATTATTCTATGCAAATTCTGCTTGCGGTAAAATCAAATCCCATCCTGTTGGCACTAGTACATTTGAGGCCAAATTTTGACGACCATTTGTCAGATTTCCAATGCCTATTTGTTGGCATTTCGACACATGTCCGTCACTATTTTTACATTGGAAATGTCGACAGGAGTGACAACCATCGGTATTATGACATCAGTACTTGTCAGAATTGGGCACATAAATAAAAATTTTACTATGTGACCGGTCTATCGAAAAATCATTTTTACGACATTTTTTTAGCCGGTGTTCTGATGGATTGGTAGTATATTTCGACAGGACATTCTGTCAGAGTGGTGTCCTGTTCAATGATGACCGATCGGTGTTTTGATGGTCTTTAATATACTATCGATGAACCAACCCGTCAGACGTATAGCGTGTCTGTCGAAAATGCCTTACTAATTGTTGAAAAAGCGACAGATTAGCATATAAAAAAACAAAGCTCAAGAGACCATCATAGTTGGTCTCCATATTTGGTCCATATACCGATAAAACATTTTACATTTTGTTAGTTCATCAAATGTGATGAAGGATACTCCCCTTAATACCACAAACACATAATAGAAATAGAGAAACAACCACAATTTGCAAGAACATAAAATGAGCTTCTTATTATCTCCACAAATGTGGAATTACAAATTTCAGAATTACAATATGCAAAGCCACATGGGCATTTTCCCTTACAATATTTTATAGGACAAAGCCTCGAATTATTACCAAGATCTACCTAGAACTGCTCCCAATTGCCTAAGACAACACTACAACCTTCCTTATATAGGCAATTTTCCACCGCCTGGGAAGGTTCCAGAATTTTAGCTAATAAGGTCGACCAAACTTAGAATTATTTTATTTTACAATTTATTACATAAGAGTCGGCTCAAAACAACTTTTGAAACCCAAACATAAATTTTGAAGAAAAATCATTTTCTGCCATTTCAGGCGACCCAACTTTTGGAGACCATAAGTCATCACCCGTTGACTCGATTGACTATTATGACCCCATTTCGAAAAGGGCATGAAGTGCTTTACAACACCTAAATCAAGCAAGCTTCATTCAACCAAAGTTTTGACCTCATCCGGGGCCTCTAAAGCCTTCAAAACTGAGTTCAAAGTTTCTGTACCCTGCTGCCAATACCAATTTTTTTTAATATCTTCAAAACTAGACTTGATCTGGCAATGAAACTTTACTAGCAAGCTGATATAACTAAAATGAACCTCCAGGGAAGAAAATAGACCATTTTGAGCATGAACAGAAAACTTACTAAAAAAAGTAAATTTCCAAAAATAGAAGCTCTACACAAGATAGCCCTTATTGAAAAGAAACCAAAAATATTTTTGGGTGATGCAAGATTGCTCTTACACCCAAGATGCTCCTACATCAGACACCCAGGGTAATTTGAGAAGTGACCCCGTCACATCTCAGGTGTGAAGAGGAAAACCAAGATGGTTAACCTCCTCCCTTGTCAGCCATGATGAATCTTCAATAGGTCATCCTTTCCACTTGACCATATATTCTTCATATGTCCTATTCCTTGTGCTTCTGCCAACATGAATATCTAGTATATCCTCAATCTCTTTGGTATCTGAACTAGTTGCTGGAATACTCCATTGTGCTTCTATGATCTCATCTTCAACACCTCCTTCATGATACTCTGTCAAATATGAAATGTTAAATACTGGTGAAATATTTAGCTTGGTAGGCAATTCTACCTCATATGCATTTCCTGAATCATGCTTCTTCAGTATCTGCATAGGTAGGAAAGGATTATAATGGTTTGATCTTATTCAAACTCGCATATTCCCAAAGAAATGTGTGTGCTCCTTTGAGTAATATATGGCAATTTGACATAGGGAGACTTGTGCCTAGGGTTTTCATGGATGTCGACCTCCTTATATAGATTGCTAGATGTTACGACCCTATGAGAAGGTGTGTCAAAGATATTAATGGAAGGGACTTGTTAAGAATCACAGAGGATGAAATCAAACAGGTCTTCTCATTGAATGATCCTTCTGTTGGGCTTGAAAAAATTGACTTTGAAGAATTTAACAAAATCTATGAGGTATAGAGAGACTATCTAAGGTCTGGCCCTTTAAGGGATTTCTTTGGCCAAATTGGTGCCATGTGTATGGTTAGTCCAAGCACATCTGAGCCTTTTAGGTTGGACCTTTTTAGTTTGAGAGCACAAGGTGTATATAAGTCCTCAGCTCTGATTTTTGGACAAGATGAGGCTACACATATGCCAATCCCTTACATGTTTATGATGGTACAATCCCTTCACCCCCACTTGGCACTAATTTTTGATTTTGCCCCTTACCTTGCAGACCTAATCCATGAAGGATTAATGGGGATAAAAAATATGAAGGTGGGCAGGCCTTTTGGATAGTATTCTATGCTAATACACATATTTTTATACAAAGGTGTGGATTTCTTTAGAAAAACAATAGATATTGTGAGAGAGAAGAATGGAGAGGCATTTCCAGTCTAGTTGTGGACCACATAATTGTCATGGGATAGGGTAGAGGCTAGTTACCTAGTTTTTGATAAAATTTTTGCCTCAAGGCTTAGATCCTTCTTATTCTTTGAAAATCTCAGGATTCCCATGGAACTGTTAAGGTTAATAAGGCTGAAGGAGTTTTGTAAGGACATCACCATAGTGGACAATTTTGGTGATATAATTTTATATCTAGTTTGCATAGTTTTCAAGGTTTATGGTTGTAGAAAGGCACCTTATATTTTTCCCTATCAAGTTCCTTTGAAATTAGGGTATGCTAAAATCTTGAGGCAGATAGGTGATTTGCAGGATGCAGCTTTGACAAATAGAGGAAAGGGAACTTTCTTCCCAAGTGTTACCATAGACCACCAATACATCATTATCAAGATAGGATGGGTGCATTTGAATCAAGTCTTGCAACCTTATATAATGGCTACTGTTGTAGTGAGGTGTGTAGATAATGAAGGTTTCATCTCTGGAGTATTTAGAGAAAAGGTAAAGTGTGCTATCATGGAGCACCAATTTAACTTTCTAGAGGATATAATCATGAATGAGTTTGATCTCCAAGCTCAGGAGGTCAAAAAGGAGAAATGGATAATCTACAAGAAAATTGTAGATTTTATCAAGAATTTTGACAAAGAATATGATCCATTAAAAGCTTTTCAGCCATGGGCAAGAAAGGTAGATGCCCTTATCGAGCAATTTGAAGGGGTTATGCAAGTAGAAAATGAAAAGAGGGCTGTAGTGAGTAAAATGGATCCTGATAGGGCAAGAAGGATTTTGAGCCAACCAGGGTACACAAAGCTGACCCCTAGAGGAATGTATACAATCTAGGAGAGGAAGGGATATAGTGTTCTCCTCCTAGCTCAATAAAAGAATAGGAGTCTTCCATCCTCCTCTAAGGGGAAGAGACCTATGAGTGACCAAATAGTAGAGGAGCCCTCTCAAAAGAGGCAAAGACAAGAGGAATCCCAACCAAGGCAAGAAATGTATTCGCCTTCCCAGTCACCATTGCAATTGGATGAACATGGAATTTCTCAGTAACTGGTACAGTTAAGCAATGAGGGAAGTATTTTTGTTTCAAATGATGAGATGCAAGAGGGGATGCCAGAGGCACCCAAAGTAATACAATGTTAGAAAGTAAAGTCCACCAAGATAAATAGGAGGGGGGGGGTGAATCAGTTATCAGATAATTATAACTTTTATCATCTTCAACAACATTAAACCATATAAGCAATATAATTACCAACCATAGAAAGATATTCATACACAATTACACAATAACACAAGATATGTTGACTAGGGAACCTCTTGATCAAAGAGTAAACCCCGGTGGGAATGATGCCCACAAAAGATGCACTAATATGAATATTCCTTGTGAAAGGATGGACTATGTTAGGAGTCTTATGAAATACATTCAGTACATATAAATCCCTGTTAGGAGATTTTGAATCCCTGTTAAAAGATTCTAACCCTGTTAAGAGTTATGGAAGACAAAAGGACCCACTGCCCAAACAGATTCAGGGTAAGATCACTGAACTCACTGTCCAAATAATCTTTGCATTATTCAATAGAATAATATGTTACCTCTTCTCTAACTATGCCAAACTGCACTCACTGTTACATCAGATCTCAATTTCAGATCTCTGTACTTTGCATGTCTTCCTTCATAATTTCACTCTCATACTTAGCTCTTTTCTTCACTTCATGCATACCGCATCACATCTCAACTCTACAACAAGGAAAAATATTCCTTCCTTTATACCACACTCAAATAATTACAAATGAGTCAGCACATAATTACAAATTAAAATATTCCACACGCTACACCAAAATTACATAAAACTGTCAGCTTCCAAATACAATAAATCTTCACTCATGTGACTTCAAAGTTTGTGCTATCATCCATGTCACTATCAATGTGTCTCTAACTTCCCTTTAACTGTGTAAAGCCAGATTCCATCCCAATTAGGAGATATCATCCGATTGCCAAAAATCGCTACTTAGGAACACTGCCTGAATACTGCTTCCACCAAAATGATCATAACTTTCACGAATAAAAGAATTTCTACTTACACTCTTAACCATAGAAATATAACATATCAAAGAGTATATCCTCAATGTCACATAGATCCAACTACAATATCCCACGTGCGCTAATTAAAACACTATCTACTTCTTTGCAAGTCTTCGATAAAACACTGTGTTGACATCAATGACAATCATAGTCATGAATGCAACAACAACTACTACAGAATGGGTGTCAAACACTTTAGCATTCATTCCTAACAATCTCCCCCATTGGTATTGATGGCAACATAGATGAAAAACATCTAATGTTCCAAAAATCCAATACTGCAACACTGCTTCTTCAAATCCTCTTTATCAATCAAATCTTGCTTCGTTATTCTGTTTAGTTCTCTTATATTGTTTTCTCATATTGTTTTTCATGCATACTTCTCCCCCATTGACATCAATGATAGAAATTTTATCACTATGTGAATAACAAATCAATGTCAAAAGACACTATTTAGAAAAATACATTTACTAGAGTCCTCATGACTCAGCTCAGATACACATACTCCCCCATAGAGGAAGTACCAACATCCATTCTAGAAGAAAGATAGGGCTCATATATTACTAGACGGATGCAACCAACTACATCATTACTCAAAAGTAGGCTGGGGCATAACCCCAAGCATACCTCTTAGATACTCAAATGTATCCTTAGGCAAAGGCTTTGTAAATATGTTTGCTATCTGTTCCTTTGTGCTTATGTACTCTAGTCTAACTTCTTTCTTAGCAACTTTCTCTCTTACAACATGATACTTGATCTCTATATGTTTTGTCTTAGAATGTAGTATAGGATTCTTAGACATACTAACTATACTGGTGTTGTCACAATGTATAACAATAGGTTCAACAAATTTAATTCCAATATCCTTCAGCATCTATTTCATCCAAATTATCTGGTTACAATTGTTTGCTGCTACTACATACTTTGCTTCTGCTGTGCTTTGTGAAATACAATTCTGCTTCTTGCTTAACCAAGAAACTAATCTTCCTCCAAGAAAAAATGGTCCTCCACTCGTGCTTTTCTTATCATCAACACTGCCTCCCAAATCAGCATCTGTATATGCACATAGGGTAAAATCATCAGATTTTTCATACCACAATCCATAGTCCATTGTGCCTCTTAAATATCTTAGTATCCTCTTTACTACTGCATAATGTGATTCTCTAGGTTTAGCTTGAAATCTTGCTACAATTTCAACTAAATGTGCTATATCTGGTCTTGTGTGTGTCAAATACTCCAATCCTCCAATCATGGATCTGTATTTCTTCTATTCAACTGTCGGTGTTTCATCTGTGCTAGATAACTTATGTCCAGTTACCATAGGTGTTCCAACTGGTTTACAGTCCTCCATTCCAAATCTTTTCAGCAAATCATTCAAGTACTTTGTCTGACTTACAAATATACCATCATTGTTTTGTGTTATTTGTAATCCCAAAAAGTATTTCATCTCACCAATCATACTCATTTCAAATTTAGTCTTCATTTCATCAGCAAATTTGTCACTAGCTTCATCTTCTCCTCCAAAAATAAAGTCATCAACAAAAATAACTATAATCAACAAACCATTTTCAATTTCTTTTGTGTATAGATTGCTATCAGTTGTTCCTTTAGAAAATCCTAACTTTAACAAATACTTATCCAGTCTTTCATACCAAGTTCTAGTTGCTTGCTTTAGTCCATATAATGCTTTCTTCAGTTTACATACCATGTCTCCTTCTTGAGTCAAAGGAAAACCTTTAGGCTACTCAATGTAGACTTTTTCCAATTATCCATTCAGAAATGCTGACTTCACATCCATCTGATACACTTTGAATTTCTTAAAAGCTGCATAGGCCAAAAACATTCTTACTACTTCAATTCTTGCTACTGGAGCAAAAGTTTCTTCATAGTCAATTCCTTCTTACTGTGAGTAACCCTTACATACCAATCTTGCTTTGTTTCTTACTACTTCTCCTTGTTCATTCATCTTGTTTCTGAATACCCATTTAGTTCCAATCACATTCTTGTCTTTAGGTCTAGGGACCAATTCCCATGTCTTGTTCTTTTCTATTTGATCTAGTTCTTCTTTCATAGCATTAATCCAATGTTCATCTTCACAAGTTTCACTAGCAGATTTGGGTTCAATTTGAGAAATCAAACATAAATGTACCTTATTCTAAGTCAGAACTCCTCTGTCCAAACTTCCAATAACTTGTTCAACAGGGTGATGTCTTGATAAATACATGTTCAGTGTCATAGTCTCAGATCTTGCTTCAATTATAGATTCTTCTCTAGATTCCTCTCTCATTTCTTTAGCATGACTTTCATTCAACAATTCACTATCAGTTTCATAGAATAATTTAGTAGTTTCAGTGTTAGGCTTAGGATGAGCTTCTTCATCAGATTCATAATCAAGCATTCTTTCCTGAATTTTGAACTTTTCATCAACTTTAACATTTGCGCTCTCAACAATAGTTTTAGTTCTCTTATTGTAACATCTATATGCTTTTCTCTTCAAAGAATATCCAAGAAAAATACCTTCATCACTTCTAGGATCAAACTTTCCAATATCATCATCTCTCTTTATATAACATTTGCTTCCAAAAATTCTAAAATACTTAACTGAGGGTGCATGTCCAAACCATAATTCATAAGGTGTCTTGTCTGTGTCTGCTCTGATTTGTACTATGTTCATTGTATATACTATTGTATTCACTGCTTCTCTCCAAAATGTCTTTGCTAAATCATTCTCAAATAACATAGCTCTTGCTGCTTCAGTCACTGATCTGTTTCTTCTTTCTGCAATACCATTTTGTTCAGGTGTTCTAGGGGTTGAAAACTGTCTCTTAATACCATTCACTTCATAAAAAGTGTTAAACTCTCTGGAACTAAATTCACCACCTCTATTAGATCTCAAACATTTAATCTTCATTCTAGATTCATTCTCAACTTTGTTCTTAATGATCTTAAACTTATCAAATGTTTCAGATTTTTCTTTCAGAAATGCAATCCACATAATTCTTGTAAAATAATTAACAAGAATCATAAAATACCTTTCTCCATAGAATCCTCTAGTCCTGGTAGGACCACTCAAGTCTGTATGAACAATCTCCAACTTCTCTACCGATGTGAACTTCTTACTAGGAAATGAACTTCTCTTTTGCTTAGCCATCACACATTCTTTGCAAATCATGTTAGTAGGCTTCATAATTTTAGGAAAATCCCTTACTGCAAGTGTAGTACTCACTTTCACAATATTATCAAAGTTTATATGACAAAACCTGCTATGCCATAACCAACTGTCATCAATCTTAGTAATCAAACATGTCATCTGAGTAGGATTCAACTGAAATACATTACCTCTGGTTCTAGATCCAGTTCCAATCAGATTTCCATCTTTATCCTTTATCACACAAGTTTTCTCAGTAAACCAAACTTGATATCCCTTATCAACTAACTATCCAACACTCAAAATATTATGTTTCAATCCATCAACAAAGTAAACATCATTAGTATTAGTCTTTCCATCAAGAGTAATAGATCCTATACCTTTAATCAAACAAGGTGCATTATTACCAACTCTAACAACTCCTCCATCATAATTGTTAAACTTTATGAACTTTTTCATATCACCAGTCATATGATGTGAACAACCATTGTCTATAATCCAATCAGCTTTCTTTTCAACTTGGGAGACTAAGGCTTTTTCTTCCTTAACATTAGTTTCAGAATTTTATTCTTTAATTGCTACAGATCCTATTTCATCATTATTCTCAGTATCACTTTCACTTAAAGTTCTTTCAATGCTAGCTTCAAGGTCTTCATCATTAGCATAATAAGATTCCTTAGATCTTCTAGGCTTGAAATTATTTCTGTACTTCTTAACTCTCTTAGGACGTTTAGATGCAAAATGACTATATTCTTGACAAGTCCAACATTTAAAATTTTTTCTTACCGTCTGGTTCTCTTTTCACAAGCAAGGCAATACCTTTTTCAATCTTCTTGTCTTCTTCATTTCTAGATCTGCTACTGCCAGCATAATCTCTACTCACACTGATGCTTCTTGACAATGTATGGTGAATACTAAGAGCACTGAATGCTGTCTCCATTCTAGGTAAGTCTCCTGATAACCTAAGGTTCATCTCTACTGGTTCCAATCTTCCAAGAAGAGTCTCTCTTGTAAAGTTCGTAGTACAAGGTATAACTTGTTCAATCATCTGTGTTGTCTACTTAAATATAGGAGTCAATGCCCTTAGAATTTTCCATATCACTTCATTCTCTATCTTTGTTCCTCCACAAGATTTTATCCCTGCAACAATTTCTGACATTCTACCAATATAGCTTCTAACAGATTCATCTTCCAACATTCTTATATCTTCAAATGCACATATCCAGTTATGTAATCTAACTCTTTTTGCATGTTCATCACCTTCAAAAGTAGAGTGCAAAGCTTTCCAAATTTCATGAGACTGTTTCAAACATTTTACCTGACTATATTCATTCTCCGGAAGTGCTGTAAAAAGTGCTTCTCTTGCAAGTATGTTACACATGAATAGATCTCTCTCATCATTAGAGAATGTCTCAAGATCATCTTCTTCAATGATAGTCTTATCATTCTTTGTAGTCAACCAATAACCTGGTCCTAAACATAGTAGATATGTCTTCATCTTTTCTTTCCAGCTGTCAAAATTTACTCCATCAAACTTAGGGCTTTCTTTCCTAAAATTCACCATGCATCTCCTTAAGCTGTTAAACTTTTCTTTCAAGGACCTACTGCTCTGATACCAATTGTTAGAAAGTAAATTTCACCAAGATAACTGAGAGGGGGGGGGGGGTGAATCAGTTATTAGATAATTATAACTTTTATCATCTTCAACAACATTAAACCATATAAGCAATATAATTACCAACCATAGAAAGATATTCATACACAATTACACAATAACACAAGATATGTTGACTAGGGAACCTCTTGATCAAAGAGTAAACCCCAGTGGGAATGATGCCCAAAAAAGATGCACTAACATGAATATTCCTTGTGAAAGGATGGACTCTGTTAGGAGTCTTATGAGATACATTCAATACATATAAATCCCTGTTAGGAGATTTTGAATCCCTGTTAAAAGATTCTAACCCTGTTAAGAGTTATGGAAGATAGAAGGACCCACTGCCCAAACAACTTCAGGGTAAGATCACTGAACTCACTGTCCAAATAATCTTTGCATTATTCAATAGAATAATATTTTACCTCTTCTTTGACTGTGCCAAACCGCACTCACTGTTACATCAGATCTCAATTTCAGATCTCTGTACTTTGCATGTCTTCCTTCATAATTTCGCTCTCATACTTAGCTCTTTTCTTCACTTCATGCATACCGCATGACATCTCAACTCTAAAACAAGGAAAAACATTCCTTCCTTTATACCACACTCAAATAATTACAAATGAGTCGACACATAATTACAAATTAAAATATTCCACACGCTACACCAAAATTACATAAAACTGTCAGCTTCCAAATACAATAAATATTCACTCGTGTGAGTTCAAAGTTTGCACTATCATCCACATCACTATCAATGTGTCTCTAACTTCCCTTTAATTGCACAAATCTAGATTCCATCCCGATTAGGAGATATCATCCGATTGCCAAAAACCGCTACTCAGGAACACTGCCTGAATACTGCTTCCACCAAAATGATCATAACTTTCATGAATAAAAGAATTTCTATCTGTGCTCTTAACCATAGACATATAACATATCAAAGATTATATCCTCAACATTGCATAGCTCCAACTACAATATCCCACGTGCGCTAATCAAAACACTGTCTTCTTCTCTACAAGTCTTCGGTAAAACACTGTGTTGACATCAATGACAATCATAGTCATGAATGCAACAACAACTGCTACAGAATGGGTGCCAAACACTTTAGAATTCATTCCTAACATACAAATGAACCTCATAGTGGTAGAGTTTGAGGGTAAGGAAATAGACCCGATTTTGAAATAGGCTAGTGATTCCTTTATTTCAGATGACAATTTTGTTAAGACTAGGGCTTTCCTTCAATTTTTGTGGAGGATGAAAATAAATCAATATAAGGAAATTTGTGAGAAGAAGAAAGAATAATTCCTTGATAGGGATATAATTGAAATTGAAAATGAGACAAAGGGGGAAATGATGAAGAAATTTGAGAAGATAACCCTAGAAGAAGGAAGAGCCATGGTTCATACTGCAGGAGTGTTGATTCTCCCTAAATGGGATATTGCTAATGATATAATTTTTGATTCAGTTAGGAAGAGTAAAGTTATAGTCCTCTCTATTGCAGAGCAGAAACAACAAGCTTCCAGGGGTGTGGCTTTCTCTGATGATCATGCTGCCCTAGTCATGTGGTCCCTTAAGAGGGGAGAAAATAAATATAAGGAGGCTTTCTCCTTAGAATATGCTGTTAATTTGTTAGTACAAAGAGTTGGTGAGACTTTAGGTGTTGAAGCCTTGAATATAATCTTGGAGACAACCAATTTCAATATAAAAGTAGCAGAGAAGGATGCTATAGAAAAGGAGGAGTTAAGGATAAAATTTGAGACTGTCCTTAAATCCTATAATGAGTTGAAGATAGAGTTGATCCAGAAGGACAAGTTGATTGCATAGTTGTCAGGACCCCATGATCAAAGATCACCCTAGTTGATGATTGCTGATAAACCAATGGTGGCTCCTTCTTCTAGCCTAATTATTGAGTTTCCACCATCTCCTTTCCCAGAAATAAATATAGATGCCAGAATCAGTTGGGAAAAGTAGCAATTACTTGAGGAAAAAAATAAAATGAAAGAAAGTAGAGCAGAGCTGAATAAGAAGAGGGATGAGTATATAGAGGCTAAATGCCTTATGGATAAAAAATATGAAGAAAAGGTTACTGAAACTATGATGCAATTTGCTACTAATTTGAATCCTACAATCTTGTTTGATCATGCTAGGAGACTGCAAATATTACTCACATCTTTGAGTAGGCATAAAGAGGAGTTGGGTCCAATTTTGAATAAGTGGGTTGATAGATCTCCATATATGAGGTTATTTCACTGGCTATCTAAGGGCCAAGTTGATCCTGATCTATTGATCAAACCAGTGCATCAATTTGTAAAAAGGCTTGTTGAATACAAGATAATTTTGGATGATTTTGAAAGGAAATCCAATTTGCTGAACAAAGAATTGACACTCCCTTGCTGTGACCTGATTCCAGGAGTTTTCAAGAAAAATGGTGAGCTTAAGGAATTAATCAAATGGAGAGCAAGAATGGACAATGATTTTTCTTCTAGGATGACTAGCATTTTAACTTTGGAAAATACTTTTTTCTTCATACACACTATTGAAACATTAATATCTGCCAAGTCCAAGTTTGACTTCATTCAGTGCGAGATCAGTCAAATGGAGAACAAGTGGGAATAATTTTCTAGCAGAAAGGTTGAAATTATCAATTTTGTGTTCCCAAGTGAAGATATATTTAATAGGTGGAGGTACTAGTACATTCCTCATGTTGAAAAGTCAGATGCTCCATCTACTTCTTGAGCCAAATAGGGATTGTGACTCATTGGTTATAAAGTGGTTGAGATGTAAAGTGTATTTATTGTAGGAACAACTACAAAGAAAGGGAAATCATATTTATTTGAATGGATCGAGGAAAGGATTGAAGAATTCAAGAGAAGTAGCTCACTTAGAGAATGTCAGTCCAAAATCCGATCGAGGCATTTATTATAAACCTAGAGGGGCTGTTGTAATTTCTAGGGTAAAGTTTTGTAAACCCTAATATGATTGGTAGCTTGTTGCATTTCCTTGTATATAAAAGGAATTTACATGATCATATTAGGGATTGAGAGTCTTACGTGTTGAGATAAATTTTTTGAAACCCTAATCCTCATTCGAGGATTGTAATATTTTGTATCATTTGTTGTCAAGTAATAGAGAAAAAGCATAGGTTGATACTATTATCTACAGGCTTGCTACTAAGCATATATTGTATACAAACGAGCAAAGGTTATACTTAATATAAATCTTAGGTCTTTACCTCTCCTTCGTGTCAAATCTGTGAATTTCTGACTCTATTAGAGACTTATGTGTATGTATTTTTGCTTTGAGTTCTAATCTAGGGCTAGATTAAATATTTCTCAAAGTGGATACATGTTCATTTGATTTGCATAAGGATTGTTTGCAAGTAGGAAAGAGTTGGAGTATTTGTATTTATGTTCATGAACTAAGTTCTTCAAGGATCTTTGTATTTTCTCTATTTTCTGTTGTTATTTGCCCAATGGATAAGGCACTGGTCTGTACAAATGCATCTTTATTTTATGAGGAATGATTACAATCATTATAGTTAGAAACACAATAATCAAAACTAGTCATTTAATTTTATTTACTTAGAGAAGCAATTATTCTATCCAGTGATGGAGAGTCAATGAGTAATAGGTTGTTATTTAGTACTTTCTCATTGATATTTGTTGTCAGATCCAATATCAAGTAAAGAAAAGAGTTAAATCTATTGGATCAGGTATACCCACCTTGGTTTTGTAGAGCCATAAGTGAAGAGGGTAGTCTTGTCCCTATAGTTGGTCCTGTTATCTCAAATCTCCTCATATTTCAAACTAACTAGTCCAAAAAATCAATCAGAGATATATTGGAGTCCTTTAGAGTGTAAAATATTTTTAAGAACCAACACGAGTCACAGTCTACAAAAATTGAAACTAAGGGTAATGGGTAACTACTAAAATCTTGAACACCTAGGTCCCACATTTTAAATTTTTTAAATCTCTTGATTTACAACTTTACTGTTTATATTATAGAAAAAAAATTAGCCTGTTACTTGTTAGGGTTTAATTTTGAATCACCCCTATAATTTTTAGGCTTGTAGCTGTGTATAAATATTTAAATTTTCCTACCAGTAAATAGTGATACCAGTTTAGGTTACTAGCTTACCAGTTACCATGATGGGCAAAAACAATATCAAGAATAAGACTATGAGTAAAACTGCAAGTCGGATAATAGAATTCCACAATCTACTTTAAACACCAGGTTTCATTGATTTATTCCATGATATTTATGATCCTATTATTCATTGAAATAAGGGAATAATGGAAATTAGATTTTCATTTGAAAACAAGTGGAACGATCCAAATAAGGGTTCAAAATTTTCTTCATTTCACCCCTTGATAAATGCAACAACAAATAAAATTGCATCATGGATTTCTGGGTCAGAATGCATGGCGTTAGCTCAAGTATTCCTTTGCCCAAAAATTGTCATGGTCTGTGCTGAAAATTATGATGAAAATAGAAAAGCAATTGTGAATAAAAATACTTAGGAGGAAATTTTGTCCATAATCAAGAGTGAATTTGCTAGTCTGTTGAACTTAGGGTTTGAACAATAAAACTCAAATGTGCACATTGACCTGAGAAATATGGCAGAGGATTATGAAAAAATAGATGCAACACAGAGAGATTCTTATATCAGAGGAATAGCAAACAGTTCTAGTCTGAGTCCAAATCATATGCCTCCTTATGATTATGAAATTTTTGTGCCATGGGTTCAGGAAAGTATTTCCTTGCTAGAATTTTGTTTGGGATTGGATAGTAACAAAGAAGTGGGTGCCAACATTCTTGAAATTCTTTTTCATATTCATTTTGAAAAAGAAACTGTAAAATTTTGTTTTATTGAGCACATTGTTTATTGCATGCAAGAACAATTACTAATGATTAAAATAGGTTCATAGAAGACATTTAGATTCACAACCTACTTGTGCTATCTTCTCTTAGTAGAGCATCATGCAATATTTCAAACAAACAAGATTTGTAGTCAGGGCCAAAATCCAATATATGAGTGGACACCTCAAATAAGGATGATTGATAACAGAAGGAACTACACCAATTTTGTAGACTTCTTTTTGGCACCAATGTACAATAAAATTATAGGCACTCCAATGCCTAGATTTCCTGCTACTTGTAGAGATTGCATTCAACTCAGAAGTCAAATAAAATTGGCTGACTGGTACTTCATGGAAAATTACACAATGTTAAGGTTTTACGGTTCAGTGGTAGAACCCTACAAACTTCTAATACATGTCATAGAGAGGGTATTTGCATTGGAATATGTATGACAGATGGAGAGAATAGATGTACTCTTTAATGGTCAACAAAAGAAAATGATATTTCCTTCCTTGCCTTTTTCATTTGGAGGGTTCACATTTGAGAGAAGAGGATTCAAAGTGGCACAAGCCTTTTTTTCAATTTTTCTCTTTGATGTTGACAGTCACAGGTAGTATGATCCACTCAACATAATTAGAACAAAGATTAGAGAGAATGGGAACTCTACAAGCAAATGTCAACATGAAAGTATGCCATTGATTGAAAAATTTAAAAACATGGAGTCCTGGGACGAGGTCAAAAAAGAGATGGAGAAATATGCTGCTGAAAATAATATGTCAATATAGGAATTATCATCACAAATTATGGCATTGCACAAATAGAAAGGAAAAGTGTAGGCCATGACATCATACAATTTCTACTAGAAAGCTTCTCAGCCATCTACAAAATTTATTCCAAAAGACCTAATGGATGACTGTATGGATGATAATTGGACTCGAACCGAAATTCATGATTTTTGGGAAATGAGGAAGAATCTCGGCAAGCCAAAGACCTTTGAAGATCTTTATGAGGTGGAAGAGGATAAAATGTTTAGTGAATTGTGGAATAAGGAGCATCCAACTGAAGCATTTCATGACAATTATGATGACTATGACTAGGATTCTGTGAATCCCACATCCAGTGTGAATCCCAAAATTAGTAGAGGAGTTGATGAGTCCACAAAAGATAAATATACCAAAGGGGCAAATATTATTGAAAAAATGGGCTATCCAGGTTTTGGTGGTCTGGGTCCTAGTGGACAAGGGCTTTGGTCTATACCTGACCCACCAGCTCCACCAAAACATGGTGAGAAACCAGGCCTTGGGCTTGGAGTTCAATCATCATATTATCAACTCAGTCAATTTCATTTATTCCACCTTCAAATACAATTCCACTTATTCCAAGCACTCAGATTCAATCTGAATCAATTACCACTCTCACAACTATGGATATCATGGGTATAACTATGACTAGTAGTAGTGGTCCGAAAAGGACATTAAAGGTGGACATGAAAACAATGGTTCCTAGAGATTAAGGAAGTGTAAAGAAGCAAAAGGTTATGACAAGTATTAGTACAACAATGGCAATGGTGACTGTGAGTCCAACAACTGCCCAACCTTCAGGACAAAACCCTCATAACAGTCCAAAAACTCCACTTGTAATGGGTTAGGGTGTTGGTAATCCTCATGGTGGAATTTGGAGGACCACATGCAACATAGGTGGAAGCTTGTACATTAGTGCAAGTACTATTTCACCATTCAAACATTCAATTGTGTCAGAAAACCCTAATTTTCATTACAATGATTTTGTAAGTAACTTTGAACAATCAAAAAATAGGAATAGACAAAATAGTAAGACAATGAAGATGGAAGCAGTTTCTACAGCTCGTGATGCAGAACTTGCATCCAACAGGTTATTTCCCACATATGACCCAAATAAAGATATGATGGAATTCATGGTTGTTATGCCCCCAGCTAGAGATAACAATCCACCAGAGAGTTAGTTAGATCCATCTCAATTTCAAGTTAGCACCCTCCAAATGGATTTATCAAAAATAAAAAATGTGAACAAGATAAATGCGTCAAAAATGACCAACCAAGTGGTCTAAAGTTCAGTGATGAAGTTGGAGGGACAAAAAGGAAAGCTTCAGGGCACAATAGATAAGTTAAAGGAAGACCTGGAAAATGTAAAGGAAAATGAGAAAGCAACAGAAAATAGGTGCAAAGAATTAGAGAGAAGGATAAAAAATTCATCCTGTAAAGAAACAATTGGACAACAAGAACATATGGATGCAGAATTGAAAACTATCAGGGAAAAATTGGAACAGAGCGAAAAAAAAACTTGAGGATGAAAAAGCCTCTTCATTAAGTTTATACAAAAACTTGGAGAATGTGGGACATGCAACCAATAACTTAAAGAAAGAATTGGAGAATGAGAGGGTAAAAACAAAACAATGGTAAGAGAAAGCAAAACAGTGGGAAGAGAAAGCAAAGCAAATAAAACAACATGGTGAACACCAGTTCTCGAAAATGAGAGAAGACCTAAAGATGGAAAATAATATAATTAAAAATTATGAAAACAACTTGAATGACCATGTAAATAATAAAGTCAAGAAAATAAAAAAATTCTTCTGGGGGCAAATAAAGATGTTTGGTGATAGGTTGTGTGATTGGTTTGAACTGAATGAAAGTCTTAGAGATGTTTTTTGGAAGCTAAATGAGAACATTGAGAAGAATAATTTTTTTTGTCAGAGACAGAAAAATGAAAAGAAGATTATACAAGAAATCAACAGATCTAGTGACAAGCATTTGGCAAGCAAGGGAATTTAGGACCGCATTGGTGCAACAATAAAGGCAAACTCTGTCTTTCAAAAATGTCAGAAACTAACAGAAGCAGATGAAACTCTTGCCTTATTCAAGCCAAAGCTTGCCAGTATGAATAGTAAAATAGCCAAATTGATATCTCTTGGTTTGCTGAGTCCTTGTTTTGATTACTCATCAATGAATTTCGTTGGAAGAGAAGCTTACAAAAAAAAGTTGGAGGACACAATGACGTCTGATTTAGGCAAGATTCCTCAGGACATAATTCATGAAGGCATTGCAAAGTGCATCAAAACATTGAAAAATTTGAATGCAGTAATGGAAGGAACATTGCTTTAAACTCACTCTTCCAAGTATGGATTGCTAACGAGGTTCCAGGTCATTTACTCTAACATCAAATTTTTTTCCCTTCCAACCGACGAAGAATGGAACATGCTAAAGAAACTGACATAAGCATCTTGATCTCATCAATCATAGTATGTGAAAGTAATTTCAGTTTCAATCATCTCTATATTTTTAGTATATATCTTTGATATTATCCTAAATACTAGAATTGAGTTTAAAGTAACAAGTTTGAACTTTGTTTTTTGAACAGGATCAATGTTGCAGATGCTATTACTAATGCTAATTTACTAAACCGACCTGTCAAATGTAGAAATGTAAAACTACAGTTGTAGAGATGTTTTAGACTTGTAGTTGTCTTACTGATTTAGATTTTGAGACTTCACATTAGGAAAATCGACCTGAAGCTGTTGTTGCTCCCTTGTTTCTATAAAAGGGAATTCAGGATCATTGGCTTAGGGTAATGAAATTATAATTGGGCAATGTGCCAAATTGCCAATGGGTATTGAGTCATTGACTTTTGTAAATATAATCACAGAGTTGTAACTTGTGTTCTTACTAGTATTAATGAATGAATTGTTATACTGTATCATATTTATAATTAAATTAATGAGAATTAGTATTTCTAAGAATTGTAACATATGAATTTCTATGTTGTCAAAACAAATAATGAAAAATCTACAAGAATTGTACCATATGAGCTAAATAATGCAAATGAAAACCATTATTAATTGTAGAATTGAATCTTGATGACATTATCAACCACAATCATGTTTTTGACATTGGAATATGCTATTATGCATGATTAATGATGAGATATAGAAACTGGCAGTAGACTTCAGGAAAAAGTTTAATAAATACCTAGGACTTGCTACTACTACAATGGTTCAACTTCAAGCTGCCACATCATATCATCATTGAGATCATCAGATTCATCGCCATCAACTTCATAGCTTCCTTGGTTCTTCAATATGTTTTCTTCACTCTGCATACCTCTGCTTAACTGATGTTCACCACTAGTAGTTCCAGTACCAGTAAATGAGTTAATGACATCATTGTCTTTGGCATTCCCACTCCCAGTCCCACTTTGGTTTGAAATGTTTCCCAACCCTCTTCTCTAACATTTCTTCCTCCATAATTTTAGTACCCTTTCGTAAGGAAAAGTATTGACTTCATACCTGGATGTATAGAGCCTCAAGCAATTTTCTAGATTCTTGTCTAGTTTATTTCTTAGCTTTGACTTTAGGAATCGCAAAGCACTAAAAACTCTCTCATCCTCCACTGACCCCAATATCATGGTCAGACATAAATCAACAAGCTTTAAATATTCTGATATTGAATCAATCAACATTTCACTCTCAGCTAGATTTTTCCAAAGCCTTGATACCGATCCATCTTCGCGAGGGTTTTGCATAATATTATATTGTTCCCTCATTGTCAGTGAAAAATGACCTAATTGCTCTCTCAAATGATTTGGATCTAAAATTCCATTTAGAGTTACTCCATTTAACTCATTGGTTTTACAGAAATGATCTATCAAAGTTAGTAGCTTAGTTTTAAAATCTTTCAAACTGTTCATGCTCCAATATCGAGGAAACATGATAGCCATGGATTCAAGTAGTTTGACTGGAGGGAATCTTTCTCTAATCTATGCAGAAAGATCAAAGGAAATGTGCTTCACATAAGCTATTACAAACTCAATGATCTTGGTAAAGTCTTCCCGTTTAATATTTGATACTCGCCTCCTGGTTCCTCGGACTCAATCCTGGCAAAGTAGTGCATTGGTATCTCAACTCCATGAACTTCTGCACATAACTCCCCATTTGAATTGATTTTTAAAAAGTTATCAAGATTGTCCAAATCTATGATTTTTAGCCAGCTAGAAAATTTTACATCATTGACACATAATCGATAGAGATTATCGAGCGTCACACATGTCAATTTATGCAACAAAACATATTCTGTAATATACATAGCTCTTTGTTGGTCCTTTTTCATTAAATTTATCATTTTCTCAAGCATGTGGAGAAGACCTGCTAATGTTAAGAGTGTCTCTACATTACTTAACATTTCTAGCAACATAGGAAATTTCGGTTGTCCTACTTCATCACGACTTGAGTTCATTAGACCAAGCAATGATTGATATTTTGAAAAAACTCGATGTGCTGGTCCATCCAAAGAGATCCATCTAATATCATTATCCTTAAGAAGCTTGTTCCCATTGGTTAGTCTTTCAGAAAAGTGTTGAAATTCCCTCAATCATTTTGGACTTCAACAGAAGTATTGGTAGAGCTCTTTGATTAAAACTTCAATTTTTTGTACTGGAGCATACTTGTAGACAACTCCAAAACCTAGATTCATTTTGTAGGCCATGCAGTGAATGGGAGTAATGTAGGGTACACAAGAAGATTATATCTTTGTGAAAAGACCACCCCTATGGCCTTGCATTACTGAAGCTCCATCCAGTCCAACACACACTAGCTTTTTGGCAATTGTCATGCCATTTATACCTCCATATTTAATTAGAGAACTCTTTACTAGTTCAAATTAATTTTCCGCTATCACATTATCCTTCATTTTAGCAATAGTTAGTAGATGAGGTTGGCAAAAAAAGTTGTGTACAGTATAAACATGCATGCATACCCAGGAAGTATTGTCTATTACTGTAACCTCATCTAAAGACAATGCAATAAAATTTGACTCTTTAATTTTTGCCTTCAGACCTCTTTTTCAACCTCGGCAAGACAACTTTCCCATTCCCATCCACTGTTTACTGTCCAGTGACTATAAGGATAGTTACGAACTTTTAGAAAGTGTAATAAAGCACTCAATGATGGGTAGTCTGTCATAGGATGCCCTTTGCTCAAAATATTAAACACAACACTTAACTGAATAACTTTTCCCATTAGTTCTACTTCCAATGCTTTTCCAAAACAAGCTTCAATAGAGCCTTTAACTTCACCAGGCTTCATCTTTATATTATGTTGAAATTCATATAATTCTACATTTTTAACATGCTAAGATTCCTCCTTTGTTTTCCATCTTATCACTAATTTTTGAACTCCATCTATGGTTTTCTTTTCGTAAACTTTACCCATATGCTTCTCTATGGTGTCAATTTTTAGCTGCAACCTCTTTTCCTTCTTATTTATTTGGCTGCAAATCTTACATCTGCATTAGACTAGAGGCTCCCCTTCAATTGGATTGTCTACTGGTTCAATGAATGGATACTTTGATACCCATTCTACTTGAAAATTCCTCAACAGATCCCAGATCTAATCTTTTTTTTATTCTCTATCATTCTTTGATTTGTATTTTCTTTTCTTCTTCCCTACACAATCATCTTCTCTACCATTCTCAATCTCATCCAAGTCGATTATATCATTATGGCTACTTTGGGTATTTAACTAAAAATCTTCTTCAAGTTCATCATGATTTGAGATATCAGGTTCACTGACTTCTTCAATATGTCGTGTAGGTTCAGCCTTAGGTTGTGAATCTTGAAAATCTTCTTGTGATGAAGTAGCTTCCTGATTTTGGCCAAAAAAATTTCCAACACCATGAACAAAGTAGGATGATAAGGTTCTACATTTTTTTGGCCTCTCTTGGCTTTCCCCATATGCCAGAGCCTTACCCTTATTCTTGTTCGACATCTTGATTCTTCAACGAAATAAAGGCTACCAGCCTACCAGTGAAAAAAAATGTTTACTTGTTGAAGAAGTGACAAATGACAATAGAACTATAATATACAATGTTTACATAGTCGCAGAATAATAATCACTTACCTTTTCCTCAAATTCAATTGCAGTCACGACTCGCCAAAGCAGTCAAGACTCAACAGTCTGAACTTCGCTATCGATCAAATTGAACCAATCCAAATTGTATACAATAACACTGATCTATGAATGTATTTATACTAATCTTTTTTGACAAATTGGGTGGGAGATATTAGGTCTCCAAATATTTGGTGAAGCTCGTGTAATTATAACACATCTTGTGTTATTTCCTAGGTGATTATGGGTCATCCAATACCTTGGTATGATTAATAAAGTTGGCGAAAATCCTTCAGTTTGAGACACATGTTCGTAAAATGGATGGAAAATTTGGGGCCACCTAAAAATATATATATTAAAATATTGGAGAATATAGGCCATCCATTTGGGGCCTCTTTGAAATTATAGGCGAATGTTTAAAATATATTGTGCCCAAAAATTATATGCCATTGGTGATAATGTGAAAGAAATGGACAAAATTATTAAACCGATGGGCGATGGACCTGAGCATTGGAGCCAATTTTAATAAATATGGGGTGATAGGGTCAATCCCATATGGGCAATATATTTTCCAAATCGTGGGTTGCCGACAAGCGACATTTTCCAAATGGAGAATAATCGCCATAAAGTTTTCGCTGATAGCTTCCCAAAACTATGGCCATACAAGGTATAGTTTCAAAGATCCACTTATCCAACACACTAAAAAAATTTGGATACCTATTTTGTTGGAATCAATAAAACTATAGAGTAAAGGGTACTTAAATCATATGCTCATGCTCGAACAACACTTGTAGATTGCAATAGGTTGTGGATGCACAAGAACAGATCATGGATGCACAAGTGGCTACTACCATGAGGACAAAAGGAATTCTCAATGTGTGTGGAGAAAAGTTACAAGATGTGTATAAGTAGAGTGGATGCACAATAGGATTTAACATATGCACCACTAAAATGAACATATGCGCCATTATGAGTTTTGGGTCAAAAACTTCAAGAAAATGATATTTTTGGGGTCAAAACACCTAGTTCAGGTCATGAAAGGGTCTAGCAACTTCTTCAAAGGTGTTAAAGGAATACAAGGATGAGACAAATATTGGAAAAATGGTTAGCTCTCTCCTTAGGATTTGTGACATGGCTTAACTGCCTCCTGTGTCTTCTATAAGTCTAGTGGTTGTATCGGGCATTAACATGCCGATCTTTTGGTGCAATGACAAATGACTACTTGTAACAAGTGGTATCAAAGACAAGTGCCTCAGAGAGAAAGTTTAACAACTTGAGGTTGATCAGATGGCATTCTTTAGAAAAGAAAGTCCTAAGTTTGATGAAGAGAACTATCTAGACTGGAAGAACAAAATGATGATAGATTTGCAGTGCATTGCCTTTGAGATTTTTGAGGTAGCTACTAAAGAAGTTGAGATTCCTTCTTTATCAGATCTTGCTAAGGAAGATGCAAATCTTAAGAAAAAGGAGCTATTTACTTCAAATGCTCTTGCCAAAGAAGCCCTCATCAGCACCTTGTCTGATAGTGAATTTTTAGAGATCAAGAAACTAGATAAAGCCTACAAGATTTGGAAGTATCTAGAAGACATGTTTGAAGGAGACATCCAAGCCAAGAATGCGTGTAGAAAGACATGGAAGAAAAAATATAATATATTGGAGATGCTACCTAAAGAAAGCATTAGAGCCTATAATCAAAGGATTAATGAAGCAGTTTCAGGAATTAGAAACAATGGTGGAGAGATTTCTGAAGAAGACATCATGGATAAGTTGATGACTACTTTGACACCAGAATATGAGAATAAGATAAACATCTTGGAAGAGACTATACCATTCTCAAAAGAATTCAGGAGAGAGACCTTAATCAACAAGATTTCAGCCTTTGAGATATCAAGTTTGAAGACAAAGCCTAAAAGTGAGACAACCTTCAAAGCTTTAGTCCATGGTAAGAAATCCTTGAACACTTCTGATAATTTTGATGATGATGAAGAGAAAACACTAGATGATTTCATTTATATGATTTCCAAAAGAGAAAAGAAAGGAAAAGGAAAATATGAGGTCAATTACCATTCAAATGCTTTTCATGTAATAAGATTGGTCACTTTGCATCCAAGTGTCCTACAAGAGTTAAGAAGTTAAAAAATAACTACAAGCCTGAGTATACAAATGAATGTTACTATGCTGGAGATGGAGTATCAGATGAAGAATCAACAGAGGATGAAATTGGATTCATTTCTCTTGAAGATGAAAAGAATGCACAAGAGTTAGCACTAATTTCACAAGCTGACATCAGGACATATTGGATCATTGATAGTGGTTGCTCACATCACATGACAAGAGACAAAGATATATTTGTACATCTGGATAGATACAAAGGAGGCATATTTATATTTGGAGACAACACTCATAAACCTATCATTGGTAGAAGAACCATCACCTTGGATGGAAAGAACAACACTGATGATGTTCTATATGTTGATGGTTTTCAGCATAACCTAATAAGTGTTGCATAGTTGCTTGACAAAGGACATCAGTTGGAATTCAAAGACAACAAGTGAATCATTAATAAAAAAGAAGGAGAAATAATTGCATCAGGATCAAAGACTAAAGGTAATGTTTTTTAGCTTAATCTAGAAGCAAGTTGTTTTGTTGCTAAAGTAGATGACAATTGGTTATGGCACAAAAGACTATGCCATATCAATTTTGACAATATAGTGAAGATAAGTAATGTCAAGGCAGTGAGAGACCTACCTAGCATTGCAAAACTAGTTGATACAATATGAAGGGAATGTGTGATGGAAAAGCATGCAAGGAACTCATTCAGAAGCAAGTATGATTTGACAGAGAACAAATTGGATCTAGTTCATATAGACCTATGTGGACCAACTCAAAAAAGATCATACTATGCTCAAAGGTATTTTATTTTGTTTGTTGATGATTATTATAGAATGATGTGGGTGCATTATTAAAGGATAAATTAGAAGCATTTGAAAAGTTCAAAATATTCAAAGCTAAGGTTGAAAATGAGTTTGGATTGAAGATTAAATGTCTGAGATCAGATAGAGGAGAATTCACCTCTGATAGATTTTATGAGTATTGTGAAGAACATGGGATAAAGAGATAGCTAAGTGCTCCTAGAATCCCTTAGCAGAATGGAATTGTAGAGAGAAGGAATAGGATCATTCTTGACACAGCGTGCACCATCATGATTGAAGGAAAGGTTGCACACACCTATTGGAGAGATGTAGTCAATACTGCAGTCTACATAATCAATATAATTCAATTGAGGCTAGGTGCAAACAAGACACCTTATGAGCTATGGTTTGGGAATGTACCTATAGTCAAATACTTTAGAATCTTTGGAAGCAAGTGCTACATCAAGAGAGATGAAGCAATTGGAAATTTTGATGCAAGAAGTGATGAAGGTATTTTTCTTGGTTAGTCTACTAAAAGAAAATCTTATAGATGGTTTAACTTAAGATTGAAGAAGATCATTGAAAGTGCTCATGTTAAGATTGATGAGAAGTTTATGATTCAATAAAGATATCATGATTATGCACCTATGATTGAAGAAGAACCTAAACCTACTGCAAGGGAAACATTTGTTGATGAAATGTTTGACAACATTGATATATTGTTCAATGACCTTGAAGCTAGTGAAGAAGAATCATGGAAGTTAAATGAGAGAGTCACACCTATTGTTCCAAAATTAACATCTAGATATCATTCAAAGGAAGACATCATTGGAGATCAGAACAAGAAAGTCATGACAAGATCAAAAGCAAAGAGTTCCACAACAAATGAAGAAGTGTGTTTACTATCACAGACTGAACCCTTAAGTGTTGAAGATGCATGCAATGATTCAAATTGGAATGAAACAATGAAAGAAAAGCTAGATCAGATAATTAAGAATGATACATGGGAATTGGTCCCTAGGCCTAGTGATAAGAATGTGATTGGAATCAAGTGGATATTTAGAAATAAAATGAATGAAGATGGAACAGTAGTAATAAACAAAGCTAGATTAGTATGTAAAGGGTATGCAAAAAGAGAAGGAATTGATTATTCATATACATTTTCCCCTTTAAGTAGATTGGAAGCCATACAGTTGTTTCTAGCTTATGCTACATTAAAAAACTTTAAGGTATACCAGATGGATGTTAAGTCATCATTCTTGAATGGAGAGTTGAAGGAAGAAGTATACATAGATCAGCTTGAAGGATTCACCTTATCAGACAGACCTAATATGGTATGCAGATTGAAGAAAGCCCTCTATGGACTTAATAAAGCCCCTAGAGCATGGTATTAAAGACGATGGATTCAAGAAAGGAGCAGTAGATTGTAACTTATTCATAAGAGAGACATCTGATGGATTATTGTTAGTTGCTATATTTTTTGATGACATTATATTTGGTGGTAATGATAAGCTTAGTGAAGAATTTTCTAAGAAGATGTAGAGGGAATTTGAAATGAGCATGATTGGTCCTATCAAGTACTTTTTTGGATTAAATGTGCAGCAAACAGATAAAGGTGTATTCATAAATCAGACCAAGTATGTGAAAGAGATCTTGAAATCATTCAAGATGGATGATTTCAAGTCAGTAAGTACCCCTATGATAACAAGATGAAAGCTTTCAAAAGAAGATGATTCACCAGTAGTAGACATAACCTTGTATAATTCGATGATTGGTAAAATTATATATCTTACTCAAACTAGACTAGACATTTCCAATGTAGTTGGTATTGTTGGAAGATTTGTAGCAGAACCTAAGCAAAGTCATCTCATGGCAGTAAAAAGAATATTTAGATACTTGAATGGTACCTTCGACTATGGTTTTTGGTATCCCAATTT
Organism: Chamaecyparis obtusa; assembly: GCA_027943335.1. Classification (NCBI taxonomy): domain Eukaryota; kingdom Viridiplantae; phylum Streptophyta; class Pinopsida; order Cupressales; family Cupressaceae; genus Chamaecyparis; species Chamaecyparis obtusa. The sequence goes on from BSBK01001011.1 coordinate 924,487, forward strand.
AGATAATGTAGAGATTCACATGTATACAAATGCTGATTGGGAAGGTTGCATTGATGATAGAAAGAGTACCTCTGGAGGAGCAGTATTCCTTGGAGATAGACTTGTTACTTGGACAAGTAAAAAGTAGAATTGTATTTCTCAGTCAACAACAGAAGTAGAATATGTTACAACAACATTGAATTATTTTAAAATTATATGGATCAAGAAAATGATACAATATTTTGGTATTTAGATTGATTATCCCATTGTTACTCATTGTGACAACACTAGCACTATCAATATGTCAAAAAACCCTGTGATGCATGCAAAGACAAAACACATTGAGATAAAATATCACTTCCTAAGAGAGAAAGTAGTAGAGAAAGAAGTAATGGTGGACTATGTGAGTAAAAAAGATCAATTAGTAGACATATTCACAAAGCCTTTACCTAAGGATAATTTTGAGTATCTCAGGGAGAAGCTGGGAGTGATTCCCTTCCCTAAATCTGATTAGAGATAGTAGGAGTGCATCAGTCCTCAGTGACTGATGAAAGGTTGACTACTCTACCTCAGGAGTTGTACTAGTGCTTAAATGATTTGTCACCCTTTTCCATTGATGTCAAAGGGGGAGTATTTATGAATTCATGAAAAAAAAGATAGAAAACGAAAGTATATAGTAAGGGGGAGCATATTCAGTAATGAATATGAAGAAAGGATGGGTTGCAATAGTTGATGGATACTCCATCCTTGGGGGAGTTTTGTTGGGGAAATGGATAATGTAATAAAAGAATTGATAATTTGGATTGGTGGTGTTTTTCATTCCATATGTTGCCATCAATGCCAAAGGGGGAGATTGTTGGAGATTTGCCAGCAAGCCAGATTGCTGACTGTATGTTTTTCATTGATGACAACATATGGTAAGCAGCATGCATGGAAGCTTGATGGAGAGAGATTTGAGAATATGTTGCATGGATATCTTATCACCATGATATCATATATATAGAGGTTGATTCTGAGTGAAGACAACAATATAGTAGTCTATATTAGTAAGTGTTCCTGACAGGTCCCAGGAAGAGTTCTATATGTAATTTATACTACGATTGTAGTAGAGCCTTGCATATTTATATGTATGTTGTAGACATATGTATGAAGTTATGTTCATGGAAGCAGAGTCTGATATGTAGTAGAAGTTAAGTTATGATGTTCATAGTTGACAGTCACAATTTCTTGAGTTTATCTAGAGGAGCCGACATAGATTATATTGGTAAAGGAGTTGCACCTATCATTTTGGTATACGTGCTTGGATTAGTGTTTTTTGGAGAGTTAAGAATGTTTGGTTAAGAGTGCATGATGTAATTCAGCATGAGGAGAAAGTATCAGTTAATTTGGTGGAGCCGACAGTGTAAAGTAATGTGTTCGCTCATATTGAGTTGGACAGGTCCTAGTTTGTGGTGCGTGCTTAGTAGATCCGACAAAGATGTTATTAGAGAGTTTTATTGTTTCTCTAATATGATTTCAAGGTGGTTATAATAGGCCAACTTGATTATATCATTTAGAGGAAAGATACTTATAGGTAGTCGTTTGTGATTGCTAAGTATGGCAGATAGTTAAAAAGAGAAGAGTAGAGCAGAGAGTGTGAAGTATTGTGCCATCAGAAGAAGGTCTATGTGACTAAGAAGAAAGTGTATGCTATTCATTAGAACTGATTAAGATAGTAGGGATATGTGTAGTTCACCAAGATCCAAATATAGTGTGTATCTATTAAATAGAAGGTTGCAACCTTCACCCCTTTGAGTAGTGTGCTCCTAGACAGTGCATCCTCACCCCTAATAGGGTTAATTGTAAAAGACTCCTAACAGGGTCTGACCCTTGACCAGGTCACTATACTTAATGCATTGTAAAGATCAACTCTTAATAGGGTTGTAAGATCTTCTAACAAGGATCATAATACACTAGTGTAGTTCTTAATGGGTGTAAATTCTCACCGGGGTTTTTACCTATTTGGGTTTCCCCGTAACCAAAATTGCAGTGTTGTGTTAAGTGTTCTTTCATTGTGTTTATGCTTAATATTATTATATACTTAATTGGATAAAGAATTGAAACTTGTAGATAATTGATGTTGGCATTAAGTGATGATAACTGGTAAGCCCGCTACCGGTACTAGTGTTGTCATTGATTGGCAAAAAGAGTATAGAGAATTTTCATCTCTATACTATCTACAGATCCAAGGAGATATGTATGAAAGGAAGATGGTTTGGCATAAGTAGTGGCTATTAAACAAATACCACCGGTTACTTTTCTAAGCATCTAAAACTCAGTATAGTAAACAATCAAGTAATAGAGGACTCCACCTTCAACCAAGGACCTGGCTACAACCGGTGTAGTCAAATACAAAGAAACCAACAAAAAAATGGTGTCAACAATACAACCAAGGATGATGCAACCGGTCAGCCAAGGAAAGGGACAGTAACAGGTCAATGACTCTTACTTGTTCACTACATGAGGATCTCAACCGATCTATTAAATGACTCCGGTATGAATCAAGGAAGTCATAGTCAAACTACTTGTTTTAATTGACTCTTTGACCGAGATTTTTTGCACTAAATCCCGAAGTCATTGAGTTAAACTGGTGATCAGTTTGAAGCACTTCTAGAGGATTTAAAGCCAAAATTAGTGGCTTTAAAACAAAGCGTTATCTCCTATGAAGGAAAGTTGCTTGACACACAACTATTGCTTTCTTCATAAGGCTGATAAAGCAAGGGCATGCATCATATGTTTCCTTAGTGAACTGGTACTCCAATGAGTAATGAATCTGATAAGGATATGTAATTAGGTCATGCATAACAAGTGAAATTAGGGCTAAGAATATATATATTCTTCTACCTACGAAGAATAGGATTTGCCTTCATTCTGGTAGAGAAAAGAGTGAACCTGAAAAGCTCAAGAGAAGCTAGGGTAAATCAAAAAGAGGAGAAAAGAAAGAAGCATGTGTAGAAAAGAACAATAGTAGAGGAGAACACACCTATGGTGATCGGTGATGATTCTTAGTTGAGCATAAACAAAGATCTTATCAAGGTGTGCAAAGCCAATTGTAAAAGGTCAAATCTTTTATTATTTTCTAGCAACTAAATTAGTTAAATCTCAGTATTTGGGTGGACTCTAACAAGTCCCTTGTATCAAATCCCTTAACTAGGTGGCATCTTGTAAGGTGTTCAAAGTCCTTTAATTAGGCAGGCACTAACTGGCCTTATTGTAATAAATCCCTTAACCGGTTCACACCTAGAAGTGTGTTATTATCCTTTAGCTGGGAAAGCTCCTTATAGGGCGTACTCTAGAAGAGTACAAAATTTGTGAGGTATCCTCACACTGTGGTTTTTACCCTAACCAGGTTTCCACATGATAAATTTGGTGTCACTGTGTGATTGTTTGCTTACTATTATTATATGCTTATATCTGGCTTCCTTTCAGTTGTAAGTTTACTTTACTAGATTTAAAGATAAGAAATTTCAGAGGTGCTGATTCACCCCTCCCCTCTCAGCATCGGTTGGGAATTCCAATTAGTATAAGAGCCAAGCCTAACTGCACAAAGAAAAATTCAAGATGATGAGAAAGGAAGGTAAATTCACCTTGTGGTGCAACAAAATGAAGCTATATAGGAAGACCACCAGAGAGCAATACTGGAATCATGTTACCACTGATTAATCTAAACCTGCTGGCACTCTAACACCTAATGAACATAAGATCAAGACTGAGCACATGATTGCTATGGATATGATAGCTAGCACCCTACCTGATCATGTCTATGCTGAGATTGAACATCTTGATTCTGCCTTCAAGATGTGGGGCAAGCTGCAAATAGTTTATGGAGGAGATCCTAATGTTCAAAGAGCCGAGGTCAAAAGCCTCAGGGGAAAGTATGATGATATGAGGATGAACGAAGGAGAAAAAATTGAGCAATATAGAAACCAAATCAAAGAGGGGATCAACTCCATTAGAAGTGTTGGAGGAAAGCTTAGCGAAGAGGAGGTGATTAGAAAAATAATGAGAACTCTCAGACCTTAGTATGCCATCAAAATCTCTACCATTCAAGAGCTCATATCGGTGACCAAAGATCAAATCACCCTTGACTCCCTAATCGGTAAGCTGGCTTCTTTTGAATTAAGTAATTTTGATAATAGCTTACCCATTTAGGAGGTAGCCTTTAAGTCCTCTGTCAACATCTCTTCCAACAAAAAGGGAAGAGAAACCAGTAACTATTCTACCAGAAAGAGTGGTAACTTTGTTGAGAATTTGCTCTCAGAGGAGATGGAGCAACATGAGTTTGAAGCACTCATTGCCAAGAGATTCCCCAGAGGGAAAGGGAAGTACAAGGGAAAGCTCCCTTTGAAATGCTTCTCTTGCAACAAGATAGGACATATTGTTGCAAGGTGTCTTGATAATGAACATAAAGATAAAAGAGATCGGTTCAAGAGCAAAGAAAAGAAGGAATGCTACCTTGCAGAGGAAGGAGTCATGGACAATGAGTCTGAAGACTCAGATGATCCAAAAATTGCATTTGTGGCAATAAAGGAGGAGAGCCTTATGATAAGTGAAATTGCGCTTATCTCATGATCACATCAGTATGATGATTGGAACATTGATAGCGGATGCACTCACCACATGACCAATGACAAGAACAAATTCATTAGCTTGGAGCTCAATGACAACAGATCAGTTACCTTCAGAAATAATGCTCCCTATGCCATTAAAGCAAAAGGCTCTATTGCTCTCTGCAATGATGTTGCTTGTGAAGATGTGTATTAGGTTGAAGGACTCAAGTACAATTTGATGAGTGTTGCACAACTGAATAACAAATGATTCCTTCTAGAATTTGAAAAAGGTTCTTGTATAGTGAAGAATCAATCCGAAACCCATGTTGCAACTAGTAGATAGAGCAAAGGTAATCTCTTCTACTTAGACTCAATGGAAGGAGCTTGTCTCATAGCCTCGATCAAAGGTGAATCAAGCAAAATTTGTCTAATGACCAAATAAGACAACAGCTAGTTATTGCACAAAAGGCTCTGCCACATAAACTTTGACAGTATTGTCAAAGTGAGAAAAAAGAAAATAGTAAGAGGACTTCCTGAGATTACAAAGCTCACCAAAGGTGTTTGTAAAGATTTTCAGTTAGGAAAGCTAACCGGAACATCTTTCAACAATAAGTCTTTCTCTGTTGAAAATGTTCTAGACCTGGTGCACACTGACCTATGTGGACCAATGAGAACAAAGAGCTACCATGGAGACTGGTACTTTATGCTCTTTGTAGATGACTTCTCCAGGATGATGTGGACACTCTTTCTTAAGGAGAAATCAAAAGATTTCCACATGTTCAAAATCTACAAAGCTAGAGTGGAAAAAGAGACCGGTAAGAGCTTGAAGTGTCTAAGATTAGATAGAGGTGGTGAATATACCTCTCAAGAGTTCACTCACTACTGTGAGGAACTTGGAATAAAAAGACACCTATCTGCACCAAGGAATCCTCAACAAAATGGAGTAGAAGGAAGAAGAAACATGATGCCGATTGATTGCGCTAGAACCTTGCTGATTTAGAAGGATCTGCCTCATCACTTCTGGAGAGAAGCTATCAGTACTGCTGTCTACACATTGAACTGAGTTTAATTAAAAAAGGGAACTAGTAAGCACTATATGAACTATGGTTTAAGCATACTCCCAGTGTAGGCTACTTCAAAATCTTTGGTAATAAATGTTACATCAAAAGAGACATGTATTCTGGGAAGTTTGATCATAGTGAAGAAAATGCTCAATCGGAAGAACCAGCCTGGGAACAGAGACCGGTTCTTCTGAGGTATGTCACATATCATTCCACTAAAAATATAATTGGTGACAAACATGCAAATATCTTAACCAGGAAAAAGGCCAGAGAGAATATCTGCTTACTTTCCTGTATAGAGCCCAAATCCACTAGGGAAGCTCTAGAAGATGACAATTGGGTCAAGGCCATGGAGGAAGAAATTGAGAAAATTGAAAAGAATGATACATGGGAGCTTGTTCCAAGACCAAAGGACAAAAATATCATAGGGACCAAGTGGGTCTATAGGAACAAGTTGAATGAAGATGGGAAAGTAATAAGAAATAAGGCAAGATTGGTAAGCAAAGGATACACCCAGGAAGCTAGACTGGACTATGGAAAAACCTTTGCACCGGTAGCAAGATTGGAAGGAGTGAGAATTCTACTCACCTATGCTGCTCACAAAGGATTCAAAGTATACTAGATGGATGTCAAGTCTGCATTACTAAATGGAATACTGGAGGAAGAATTCTATATTGAACAACTGGAAGGCTTCACATCTACACATAAGGATGGAATGGTCTGTAAATTGAAGAAAGCTCTTTATGGACTTAAGCAAGCTCCAAGGGCTTGGTATGAGAGGTTTCATTCATACCTTCTATCCATAGGATTCACAAGAACTAGGGACAACATCAATATGTATCTCAAGATAGGAAAATTTGGAAATCTGATTGCTGAGATCTTCATGGATGATATCATCCTTGGAGGAGATGACAGGATGAGCAAAGCCTTCACTAAAGAGATGAAGAAAGAATTTGAGATGTCTATGATAGGTAAAATAAAATTCTTCATTGGACTTGTTAGCACTTTTTCATGTAGAATCACTATATGGCTATTTAAGCTTGACTCCTAGACTCCCAATTCCAGATTCTTACAGGGAAAAGGCTAATTAACAAGGATTTAATCCTTCTACACTTTGGGCTACATAGACCCAGGTAGGTGTACCTATCTTAAGGATCACTATACTTGTAGTAACACTTAACAATGGATTAAGGACACTTGTCCTTCTTTTTTTTAGAGATTAAACTCAAGGAAGGATAACCTATTGATTCTCTCTTCAAGGAATCACTAAAATGAATTGTACTACTTGAATACAATCAGACATGGATGTTCATAACAACAAGAAAGTAAAATTGAAAAGATTTTTAAAGATTGATGATGAAAAATACAAGGCAAGCCAGGATCAGTGCCTACTCCTTGGGCAAAGAGTCAATGAAAATATAAATCCATAGAAATAAATCAAGGAAACACTATAGAATGCCTTACAAACTATATGCAGGTCAAATTGAATGCCTTACAAACTATCTTATCATTCCCATACTACTGTATCAAATCCTCACATTAATGCTTAACCCTCTAAAACCACTTATGAAAGTTAGTTCTCTCCTTGAAAGAAACTCATAAGTAGCTAGACAATTACCTTGTAATCAATATGTTCAGGATGTCTTACAAACTAAACATACAAGAGCCATACACAGAAATGTAAAAAGACAACAACAATATGGAACAGGAAACTACACTATATTTCATTAATATGTTCTGCTTCAATACATCCAGACCTAAAGCTTCAAAAACTAGACCAAAATATGAAGTCTACTCTGCAGCAGTAAATTCACCATCCTCATTACAATGAAGAAAAAACTGAGATATAGGAGACTATTGTTGGATACAATTGTCTGAAGGACATTGTTGGATTAGCTATGTGTTGTCTTTGATGTCACACAAATGTCATATCAATTATCACTCCCAGTATCTACCAAGTTCAGTCGGTCAGCTAAGCGGTTCTCAGTATCTACCGAGCTCAGTCGGTCAGCTAGGCAGTTTTTAGTGTCTATCGAGTTCTCTCGGGTGTCTAAAGGAAACATGACAGGATAACAGTGTTAACCGAGCCTCCTCGGTTATCGAAAGAAAATTAGTGGTTACCGAGCTCTCTCGGTCTCCAAAGGATGTTGCAGAATTCACTGTGGTTACCGAGTTCTCTTGGTCACTGAAGGAAATCTTTTCAGGATTAATGTTTACCGAGCAAGGTCGGCCCTTTCAAAAAAATTTGTTATTATAATTTATTTATCCCAGTCGACTGTTATAATAATTATTAGTGCTGACTTGACAATCTAAATGATTATGAAATGGCATATATATATAGAAGGTCAAATGGTGAATAAAAGATATACAACATGCAGAAATTATTTTTGAAGAAAGGTGTGTGTGAATTTTGAAGGATGGTCAGATATCCTTGAGGAGAAGCAAAGATTTAATTGATCAGTAAGGATCTAGTGAAACAGAACAGAGATCTATATTCAGCAATTCAGTTGCAGGTTATTTCATTGTTACTTTCTAGCAATTGTAGCAGTGATATCAAAATCTCTTAGCCGAGTTGGTTTAACAACCATTTTGTAAATCCTCTAACAAGGTAACAGTTCTATTGAATTGTTTTAAGACCTCTTACAAGGCCACTCCTAGCAGGGTGATTAAATCCTCTAACAAGGTCACACCTAACAGTGTGTTTTGTAACCTTTTACCGGGTTGGCTTCTAACCGGGCATCACTTCAGAAGAGTGAAAAATAGTAACTAGTTACATTGGTGGTTTTTTCCCATATTGGGTTTCCACGGTAAATCTGGTGTCTCTTGTGTTCATGTTATTTTTTTTATTCATGTAAGTTAATCAGTGATGAATGCTTAAGAACAGTTTAATTATTACACACTTCAAGGATCAAGTTTTCAGCATTTTTCTGTATATTTACCGAGTGGCATAGTAAATAATTTGTTAAGATATTTAAGGGATCAGTGGTAATATTTTTGTGGTTAACTGATTCACCCCCCCTCTCAGTTACTGCATCTATATTTCCAACAACTGTGGTTAGTTGAAAACCCACTAACAGCTCTCCATTTCTTTGCATAAAATATCTCCAAGCTTTTTCCCCAACTTTATTCTGCAAATGATTCTTCAAACTGATTCACCTTCTGCAATCATTTACCAACAAACTGATTCTAATTCTAATCTCGAGATTCAAACCCATATTGATCTTTCCCATCACTCTGAAACTAAAAATAATGATTTCCATCAGATTCCTTGTCTTCTCCCATTTCTGAAAACATATAATACTCCTATGTTTCGATAAAAAATGAACTTCCAGACATTAAATCTTTGATCAGACCCTGACATGTAAATTTTTGAATTTTTCCTAATGTTTGAACTATGTCATTATTTTAAATCTTTTTGAATCTTTTAATTCTGGCCTTTTTATACTATTTATGCATTTTTATCACTGAAACCACCAGGATGTGACAAGTGTCCCGATTTGATTGGGTGCTCGGATTAACCCTGGTCTTGACCTCTGATTTGGACATTCAGTGACCACACTATTCTCCAATTCTCTAAATTCCTATTCTGACCATGGTCACATCTGGAGAATGGGCGAATGGCTTTACCTCTGAATCTTGGAATGGATTTTTGACCTTAAGTTAAACTTGGCGAATTGGTGACCAAGCCTTTAGTCTTTGAATCTCAGAATGCTTTCCACTAACTGCCAAGAACTTGGAGATTGCAAGACTACATACTCTCTTAATCTCCAGATTATTCTTGCTAACTACCAGGCATTTGGAGAATGGGTGACTGAGGCTATCTCTTAATCTCTAAATGTAATATCTAACCATGGTTAAACACTTGGAGATTACGCGACTGAGCTCATTCTCCTATTCTCTGAATGAAATCATTGACCCTGGGTTTATCTTGCGATCAAGCGAATGCACATTCTCTGAATCATTTCCTTAACCTTAGTTACATCTAGTGATTAGGTGAATCCCTTCAGTCTCTTAATCTTGGAATGGAACCTTAACCATAGTTAACATCTAGAGAACTGGTGATTGGCCTCATTCTCTTAATTTCTAGATTTTTCTACTAACCATGAGCTCATTTGGAGATTCAGAGACTAGCCGCCATGTGTCCATCTTGTCCAATCATCACGCCGTCAGTTGTCTGCAAAATATTCTTACTTGTGGGCCGCCAAAATTAATCTTGAGGCACCTCCAAGAGCTCACGTGAGCAAAGCCTCCAACTCTTTGATCTATTTCATTATGTGAGGAGCATTCCATATAAACACTTGAAATGCCGAATCTAGGAGCAATGTGGGATTAAACTTTTGGAGGTTTTTAAATGACTTATCAAAATATTGTCTCTTATGGCCAGCTGGTGCACACATTTATGTGGGACCACAAGGGAAAGAGATAGCCATAGTCTCTCTTTCACTTGATTTACACTATGCTTGAGCACCTTTGTATATAAATACTAGAAACTTCCCAATCCTAGTGAATGCAGGATAATGTTTCTGAGGTTGTTATGGGCAGTTTAGATAGTGTTGCATTCAGTCAACTATATCTTGCAAACCAAGATGAATTTAGAAAATCTCTCTGGTGAGAATCTAGAGAACTAGATTTGCGATAACATATCCGACATTTAGCCCAATCCAACGGTTGAATTGAAAGTTATTCCCCCTGTAATATGACTATTATTTTTTTTTGCAAATTTGTGTTTGCAAAATCCATTGATTCATCTTTTCTAAGCAATGGTCTAGCATCCCCCTTTCTTTAAAATGTGCCTCCATCACATGCTGGCTTCCCTTTTTGCATTGTGTGAGGCCCCTCTTATCACTTACACTAGCAGATTTTAATTTGTTCATTGCCTTGCACTGGGGACACAACATGCCTCCCCAAACTCCACACAAACATCTACACAACCATCAGTTGGAAGCCTTCACATTTATCAGTACCTTGCAAGACAAAATTTTATGATGCTTCCCGAGGAGAGAGATTTTGATCTCCAAAGTTGACCATTTATTACATTTGCAAAAACACTTGTAAACATAGTGGAAACTAGTTCTAGAAATGACCTTGAACAAAAGGCAAAACAAAACCCCGAGTCTCCACTCCCACTTTTTGATAAAAGACTCTCATATAATGAGTGCATATCCACAATTGGCATCCCAAAATAGCCATCTAACATGAAACTATAACCCTCTAAAAATGGCAACTCTGCAAAATGATTCTGTTTACACTGTAAATTTGCAAAAATCTCCTTCAGAACTGGCTTCAAAAAATCACCCATTGAAACTTTTAGGGACCGACAACTTGAGCGTTGATTCACCCTCACACAAGGAAAATAGATCCATAATTAGCTTCCTCAGAAAGTTGAAATGCCGATCACAATAAAATACCAAAGTTAGCCAGTTAGAAATATTCAGGATTAAAACAGTGAAAAAGTGCATAAACTGGGTTTGGAATTGATTTCGAAAAGTGATTAAATGGATTGGCAGGGACTTGAAAATCATCAAAAAAGTAGTCTTCTAGGTTTACAATATGAAACAAATCTCAATTATGCTGGACCATGCACATGGCACAAATTACAAAGCCTTAAAGTAGGCCACTTTAGAATTCTGAACAATGCACACTCAAATAATTGAATAATCTGCAAATGAAATGGCTCTGGAAAATAGGACAAACGGGCACATGGAGGGCTAAAAATTGGCATGGTGACTCATCCTCATACCTAGAGTATGATGCCACAACTAGCATGCAATGAAAAATCACAAGGAAAAAGATGTTTACCCTCAAAGTGGGCTACTCAGTGAAAATTAGGAAACACTCGAAATGCAGATTTTAGGAACACCTTTAAATGACCACTTCAAGAACATGTTAGAATTGAAACCCAAGACCTAAAACCTATTAAAAATGTCAAATGATAGGTGATGAACACCCTATCCAAGTGACTTCTCATGAAAATCAATAAACCCTTTATCTGTGCACTCGAATTGAGCACCTTTCAATTAATTTTCAAAGCACAAATCTGACACTTAGACAAAATTTTCAAAATATGGAGTCAAAACATACTAAGATTTTAGGCTCCAATAGTGGCTCTAACTGGGGACACTTGCCCCATGTGAAAATCTAGAGGATCCAAAATCTTTGGTATAGCAGACTACCCAAAGAGAATCAATTTTCTTTTTCACATCCTTTCTCAAAACTCCGAACAAGGAACCCCAAAACCAACCACCGAACAACTGAAACAAAGAAACTTTAAAAAATTTACAATATTTACAAATGAATTCAAAATATGTCAGTATGAGTTAGCATTTACCTCTATCAAATATGTAATTCTCATTTGCACGAATCCAAGGTAACTTGAAAACACTTCTCCTGCTGATAAGATCAATCACACTGACATACAACTTCAGCATACCATAAAGAAAATAACTAGTATCTTCACTATCATTTAGCATTTGAAAATCACTGGAATTCTTAAAATATTGATCATTATGCAACTTAGGAATGTCACACCCTTCAAAACATATAACCAGCTAAGAAAGAGAACATTTTGATTCAAGTACTAAGCTAGACACATGCTGGCTTTCTTCATTAATTGCTTGAACATCAAAATAAAACTTATGAAACTCAAACTCTTGTATACCACATGAATGTTCAATCAAATTCCCTTGAACCACAAGTTGTGGCTTCAAATCTAACTCATTTTGAAACACATCAACATACTGAATCGAGAAAACAAAAGATTCAAAATTTGTCTGATAACTTATGCATTCTTCCTGACTTTTTTCTACCCCTTTTAAAAACAAAACATCATTATTCATCTCATCACATTCTTGAAGAAATGAACATACCTCTGGCTGAAACAAAAAATCAGTAGTAGAACTTGAGATTTCATCCCTTTCTTCATGAAATATTTCAAAACTTGGCATGAATAAATCAATCGGTAGCCCATTACATACATCCTCATCTTGGCACATGTTTTCCAAGCATAAATCATTGTCATAGGGAGCACTGTCAGTATTGCTAATATCCATTTGATAAGACATTATCTCGTTACCACTAACAATATCACAATCATTAATGTCTACATCAAACAAGCTGATTTCCATTTCTGGTGAAGAATCAAAGTCAATGTCACAACCATAAGAGATGCTTTCATGAAAACTTTCATAAACTGGTTTATACAAATCTGAAAGCAAATCAACTTCAACATTTTCAGTCAAGTCCTCACTTAAACAACTTTCATTTTCATATTCAGAACTTGCCAAGTCAATGGAAGAATTTGGAAATGCCGAGACTGACTCATCATCACAAATTGAATGTATCTCAGACTTGACATCATCACTTTTACAAACACCAAATACCTCAAATTCTGGAATATGAAAATCATTTGAATAACAAACCTCCTGCTGCAAATTAGAGAGAGAAGGCATCACCTTAGGGTCATAGGAATCAATACATTTATCAAATAAGTGATCACAAAGATCACTTGCAAGACATCTAAAGTAACCATGATTTTCCACAGCAACTTCATCATTCTACCGCTCTTGAACTTTCATTGCTGAGAATTTATTTTCCCCCAAATCATCTGACTTATCATTATTTTGAACTTGGGGCTGACTATAGAGATCACAAACAATATTAGGATTAGAAGTTTGAAACAATTTTGAAAGCCCAATCTGATTTCCATTAGTTGACATTACACCAACCAGATCATGACACTCACCAAGATTTTCATTACTTACTTGAATTACCAAATTAGTGCCAATATTTGGGAAAGCCAGCTCATGCAATCTTGTATTTTCAGCACCATGAAGCTTTGGCAATCCAAACCTTTTCACTATTTCTATGTCTGATGCCAGCTGAAAATCATGATGAAGATTTTGTGGTTCCTTGTCTCTCAACAGATAACCCATCTTACTATCAAATGTAGCCAAGTAAATTACCAGAGACAATGCATCACGAGGCCTACATTTCTCAGGAATTCTTTTTAGTGCTATCCCAAATTTGAGATTGAATGCATTCACTAACTCTTCTTTTCCTATATGAATGCCAACAAGATCAACTAACAAATTATATTCACAAATGAATTCTCCATATGTCTCAATAAATGCTGATTAAAAATTTTTCCAAGAAAAGATAAAATGATGGGATAGAAATGAAAACCACTCCCTATAATACCCCAAAAATGGGCTATAGGTTCATTAACCTCCTATATCGACACATCGAATGAAATCGACATCAAAGTCCTAACCTAAGGCACATCGACACATTATCAATCCTAATTGATTTTATCCTAAATTCTGCATCGGGGAATATTCCTTATTCCTATTTATTCTAATTATCTTTAATTTAATGATTATTTGGTGATAAATCCTATTTATCCTAAAGTTTGATTAATTGAATATTCTAAATATTTAATTAATTAGATTTAATTCCACCACTTAATTATCTAATTGAATTTAATTACATCTATTCCTAAATTGTAGTATTTAATTCTGACAATAAATAAAAAATCTTATGACTAATTGATTAAATTTTTATTTAATTAATTAATGTCAATTGTCAAATTTAATAATATAGTTTTTGAATAAAAGTTTGATTTAATAATTGATTAACCCATAAATCAATTGTTTCATTTCAAAAATCAGTTAAGTTGAGGATAAATCACTTTATTTATTTATTTAATTCATAATTAATTATGCACATCCAAAAAGAAGTTAAACTTTAAATCAGAAAATCAATTCAAGTTGTTTTAAAAATAAACTCAACTCTCTTTTGAGTTGAAAGCTGATCTCAACTTTTGATTTAAATTAAAAAGTTGATTTGCATGATTTTGTGGGTTAATCTATCTCTAAATTCTTGATAACTTAAAAATCAACTTGAGTTTATCAAGAGTGATTTATGGCTTTTCCATGCACCTCCAAAGTCCTAAATTTCTATAAATTAAGGCCTCAACTCTTCATTTGAATCAATCCACGAATTGCATCCTCAAGCTAACGAATTGGTGATCAAATAATCAATCTTTGTGAATCAAAGCTGTTGTGAGATTTTCATTATTTTTGAGCATTCATATCATTTAGCATATCATTATTAAATTAATTGCATGTCATATCAGTTTTTCATATAGAATAGATTCATATCAGTTTATTTCATCTTATTGCATATAAAATCCAAAAATATAGATTAATTTGCATTCATCTCATATCTAGATTCTGCATTCAAATCCTTCATTTAGGTGTCGTTAAGGTCATTGATCTTGGTCCAATCTGAGAATATCATACTCGCACCTACTAGAAGGCAGTAAATCACTTGGTTAGAATAGTTTCCATTTCACTGCATGATTTTGATTTTTGCTAACCTCTAATGTTTTACTAAAGTGTTGTGTCTATAGCTAGGTACAAAATTCACACACACATTTATGGCACCCACCATGGGGCCCTGAAATGGGTTTCCATTCCAATTCTACCAATTTCTATCTATTTCTTGTCATTTTTTGATCAAAACTATGATTTTTATTTTCTGTTTGTACATTTGTAGTACAACTTTTGTCAAAAAGTCATTTCAGGAGATACCCATTGTCGTACGACGTGTTCAAATTTTGAGGCTCGTATCATAGTGTATACATTGTTGTTTGAAAGCCCGATTATCATGTGAATAGGTACCCATAGTCGTACGAGTTTCCAGACTGTCGTCTGGCATGTAACCCAGTGTCGTACGAGTTTTGACTCCAAATTCATTTGTCATTTCATATTTTCTAGCAATTTTCTAGATTTGATTTCCAGATTTGGACTAACAGCTAACATTAACAATTGAAATATTCTGTTTCTAATTGGTATTTGCTAGTTCTAATTGGAAAAAGCATGAGAATTGCTAAAAATAGGTAAGAATCTACTAAGTGCATTGTGAGGAATTCAGGTAATCTTCTCAGCTGATAACATTTTGATTTGGACTAAAATGAACTCTCATGTGTCAAGCTTGTGTGACCTTTATTGCTTTCATATCATAGATTTCATTTTGGGCTATAAAATGAATGTAGATTTTCTTTTTTCATATCTGTTACACATAGTAAATAGGCCCTATGAACACTATTTGTGGTTCTTGAGAGAGTGGATTTCTAGCAAAGCTCTTCTCAATGAGAGAACCCTTGTAGGTAGGGAGGTTACTAAGAGTGTCTCATGTTATACTAGATTTGTGTGTCTTCAGCTTCTAATTGATACATTCTCTCTCCGAAGAGGTTGATAGATCATAAGTGGTAGACATCATAGATCTTTGTGAGATAATCTTGGTCTTAGCATGTCAGATTAGTCTATCTACTTTATTTTGGTTAAAAGTGAAAAGGCTAGAGGACTATGCTCTACTCCCTTTTTGGGTAGTATCAGAAACTTAGATCCTTGAATCTGGAACTAGTCTCCATGTGGTATCTTTTGTGAGTCACCTTTAGAGAGGGTTAACCATAGTGGACATTCCCTTAATTGGGTCAACCACATGGACAGAACCTCAAGTGGTAATAGCCATTTTCACCGTGGTAGTAGCAGCCGCTATATAAATGTCCTTGTGGAGGAAATCTTCACAGGTGTGGTCTCTTGTTGGGTTGTCAGATCTCCCTAGCAGCTCTTGATTGATTAATTTCTTAGACTGTGTCAAAACCCTAGTGTGCCTAGATTGGAGTTCACCCTCTTGAGATCACAAAAGTTGCAGAGTCAGACCATTACTACAAACCCTAGTGAGGCCAAAATTTTCTTTTTCTAGGAATATGTGCATTATTGCAAAACTTTTTGGAACATACACTGTTAGCACTCCTAGGGATTAGCACATTCAGTCACTTGGTTGTTCATGCGCATGGTTGCTTTGTCCCCTGTTCATTATTTTCACACATGCTTGAAATCACTTGCTTGCTATTTTGTGTGCCTATTTATCTATCTGGTTACTAAGAATGAATCAATCTGGTACAATCTTCAA
Organism: Chamaecyparis obtusa; assembly: GCA_027943335.1. Lineage (NCBI taxonomy): Eukaryota > Viridiplantae > Streptophyta > Pinopsida > Cupressales > Cupressaceae > Chamaecyparis > Chamaecyparis obtusa. The sequence goes on from BSBK01001011.1 coordinate 941,093, forward strand.
ATCTGGACAAACAATTTTGTGAACAATTTGAAACTAAAAACCTAAAAATTACAAAATTTGATGTCAAACACCTTTCTAGAGTCAAAAGCCATCCCGTAAAGTCAGAAAGTCATATGAATTTTGGCTATTGTCATTTCAAAACCCCCAGATTGTCGTATGATAGCTTGTATAGTGTTGTACGAGTTTTGCCACCAGTCAATAACAAAAGTAAAAAATCTTGCTATCAACTATCGTGCAAGTTTTGCAACTGTTGTATGAGCTCTTCAATTGTCATTTCATAGCCTACCCACTGTCGTACAAGCCTATAGAAAGTTGTTTGAGAAAAGTTTGAAAAATTGTCAGAAAGTGTTAAAAACTATCAGAGACCCAACTTTTAAAGCCTATTTCCAAAGTCTCTCAAGAAAATCACTGTGTCAGGAACAAAGTAGAAACTAGAACAAATCCAATCATTTTCCTAAAGTGGCCTCTTGAGTCTGATTTAGCCTTCTATTTAATCGATTTGTGTCTTTTTCATCTTGTGTCAAAACCTTGTCATAACTATCAATCTTCAATCCATCTTCAAAATAGTTGAGTGTTGTGAACTCATGTCCGCTATCTTTTGGGCATCTACCCATACATCCAGGGCACAATATCCTTCATTTATGTCCAATCTTATCCTCAATCAATCAAACTTTGACAAGGTTGTGTCATTTGATCTTCTTGAATCAGATCTTTCTTCAGTTGTCTTCATCGCATTCTTTTGCTTCACCCAAGGTTAATGGTGGAGACTAGAGCTTCCTCTCACAAGAAATTAGGGGAGACATCTCATACCTTACCTTTGACCACTATCCAAGGTCCAACTCTTGAGCAACTCTACAATTTTGGTCTTTACGAAGATGATGGTCTTGGCAACTTTCAATTAAAAATTGGTTACATACCCCCTCCATCAACTCATGGAGGTAGCCAACAAACCCATCCTCAATCTAATCCAGGGAGTCCTAAAACTCCTAACATGTCTCACAGAGGGACACATCATGGGTCCCAAGGACATCAGTCTCAACATGGTATGGATCAAGAACCTACACCTGCTGAAATTGCTCAATATCAAAATGATGATAACTTCAAAAGAATGATGAAACATTTCTTGAAAGAAGATAGAGAAACACACTTTCTAGAGTTAGCTCATCAAGGACCTAAACTTCCTCCCAACTTTAATGTGGAAGATATCATTACACATGAGGAAGAAACTCCTATTTCAGCTATGATGAAACAAATGCACGCCATGCAAGTAAAACTTAACAAAATGGAAAAAGAAAAAGAACCTAAGGAGTTCTCCATGGAGGCCCTATGTCCTTTTCCATTCGATAAAGACTTGTATATGCCACCATTCCCTAAGAGGGTGGAAATGCCAAAATATGATAAGTATGATGGAAACTCTGATCCTCAAGATCATGTCAGAGAATTATGTACTCAATCTATGGAGTTCATGCACAAACTAACCTATCTGATGCATCTTTTCCCTCAATCTCTGGGAGGGTCAGCGATTCATTGGTTCTCTTGGATGCCTCCTACAATCAAAACCTTTGAGGAGTTGATCAAATTGTTCTATCAACAATACTCCTACAAAATCCAACATCCAGTCACCATGATTGATATCTGCAATCTCAAACAATATCTAGGAGAACCATTCCTGACATTTCTCAAAAGATGGAGAAAGAAATTCTCTCTATATGCTAGGCCTATTCTAGAAACTGAGAAGCTGGAAATCTTCATCAACAATTTTGTTCCAGAAATCAACTACCCTTTACAAATGCAAAATCATACATCTTTTGATAAGATGGTAGATAATGCAATCAAAATTGAAAAAGTACTTGTGAAAAAAGGAGACATCACACTTCAAAAGGACAAGTATGAATCTAGTTCTAAGGATAAGAACAAAAATTGGAACAAGAATAAGGGTGTCGTCATAGATGGCATTGTTGATAATCTCAATGCCCCATCTAAGGCACCTGCTTTTAATCTAACCATTGGTACCCAAGCCATCAAAGCTTCAGAACAAAAGGTGTCTGAATAATCTCAAAAGAAGCCAGAATAAAAATCTTGGTTCGCTGATAATAAATGAAAGTTCACTCCTCTTGGAGAATCTTTGGAATCAGCTATGAGAACTCTGCTGGCTAATAACATCATCTCTTTGCCTGAGATCTGACAATCTGATCCTGACCCTAAGCTAAAATGGTGGAGAGAGAATGAATTCTATGATTTCCATCAGGGTAAAGGTCATAAAACTAATAATTGCTTGCGCTTGAAGCATACCATTCAAGACAAGATTTATAATGGAGAAATCACGATTGATAATTCTAAAAGCAATAATGATCACACAACATTCACCAAACCATTTCCAAAGCATAGCCAAGGAGATTCATCTTCTCAGCCTAATGTGGGTGCTAAGGTCAATTATGCCTATCTTGGAAATAATACTGTTATCAATATGGTTGAACCAAGCCTATCTGAGCGTTGCAATGTCATCACAATTGTAAGAAGAGATAGAGAAAATCAATCAGCTAATGTAGTTACTAGATCACAAGCTCAGGCACACCTACACAGACAAATCCCAGATTAATCAAATGTCCCTAAGGTGCCTTTCAATCTGTCTTCCTCTTCTAAATAGAGGGCCATGTCTAAATCTTCAAATCCTAAGGACATGAGGCCTACTTCGTACGGTATCATTCACCAACTCCAACATACTAATGCAAAAATCTCCATGTTTGAGTTACTTTGGATATCTCTAGCTCATAGAGACATCCTAGACAAAGCTCTGCTCAGATCCAATGTTCCTAATAACCTTGATTTAGACAGATTCCAGGCTATGGTTGGTCATCTTACATCTCCACAGTATATATCCTTTTCAGAGGACGATGATAACTCCTTGATTCATCTGCATAACCAGCCCTTGCATATTGAGGTCTTGATCCAAAACCATCACATCAAACGTGTGTTGATAGATGGGGGTGCCGGTCTAAATATTTGTTCTTACAGCTTGATCACACAATTGGGATTTTCAAAAATGGCCATTGATCCTAGAAAGAAAATAACTATCAAAGAATATGATGAAGAAGAAAGATCCTCCAAGGGAACAATTGTCCTACCCATCAGAATAGGTCCTATCATCAGAGATACTCTATGTCAAGTTCTTGATATACCTTTGGCTTACAACATCCTTCTAGGGAGACCTTGGATACATGAAATGAAAGCTATTCCTTCTACATACCATCAGTGCTTGAAATTTCCTTGTGATAGAGTAGAGTTAACCATTCCAGCTGATGTGTCAACAACTTGCAATACCTTGAAAGAAAATGTAGATAAACTTGTTCCTAATAACAGAGAATCTTCCATTAAGCAAACAAATGTAGCATCCACATCTAAGATGGAAGATATTGCAAAAGAGTTAAATATCAAAGAAAATGGTATGGGAGAATATACTATAGAGCCAGTCTTATCTTTGACATCTCTCCCTATCTCGCCTAAGTCTTATGGGCAAGCTCTAAAATAGTTCAAACCAGAATCTAAGGAACTTCTTGAGGCATATAAAGGAAAATTTGTTGTAGAAAAAGTACCTAAGCAAGAATTTGAAGAAGATGAAGTTGTGCTTGCATGGCTCTACAAAGATGAACCTAAATCCCAAGTTGTTCCACGTAGTGACTCTAAAGTATCAAAGGTTCCTTCTAAGTCATATGGCCCAGGGGATAAACTAATAGCTAAAATAGGATATACAGGAAAAGGACCTCTAGGAATCCATGGTAAGGGTCTTCTATCACCTCTTGAACATTGTGGTCAAGCCAACAAGAATACAACAGGTCTAGGATACACGAAGAAGCCTTTCTATATTAGCAAGAACACTTCGCATGTTCTAGAACAAATTGAGCCTTCCATAGCAAATCAATTAAAGGGGGAAATAACTAGACAATTTGATAGTGATGATTTAGACACCACTGATGAGCTCATTCCTTATGAGCAATTTTCGTAAAGAAATAAAAGACCTCCTTGAAGCTGAAGATGATCCAATCAAAAGAATTAATGTAGTAGAAACAAAAGAACCTACTATAAAGCAAGAGATAGTTGTACCACAAGAACTAGCTGATCTCAAAGACAATCAAATAGACAAAGATGAAGGTGGTAGTTATTCTGAGACAAATTCTCATGAGTATGAATTCAAATCAAAATATGAGGGTAACCCTTCTTGGGGTATTCATCTTGACTTTACTCATGTTATTAGATTTCCTAGAGGCATAGATGAAGAATCTAATGACTATGAATGGGGAGCCATTCTAGAAGAAGATGAGCTTATTATAGAGAAACATGTTGATGTTATTCACCAATATGCACCTAAACCCAACGTAAGTCTAGAGAGAAATGATGAACTTATCGAGTCTGATCCACCGATGGCTGAAGTGGACTATCACAATGACATTGAGCCTATTCATGAATTGAATGTCTTAAGTTGTAATATCACCTTTGAACTCAAGCATCAGGTTAGGACTGATGATGACAGATCCATATCCGTAAACACTCTTTCCCAATCTTTCACCACTTTGACTATCCAACATCCTAAACTTCTTGATCAAACCTCCACAGACCTGAGCCATGGTATTTATACCTTCTCAAATGACTATGCCCTTGCTTGCTACCTTAATGCAGTTGAGCCTATGAGGACTTCCATCAGTGAACCGAGCGTTAGCATGACAGATTTGGACATCAAGTATCTTAGTCAGAAAATAAGAATAAGAATAGAAAGAAAAGGAGTTCTGAGGGTGAAAACCACTTCGTGGCAGTCTCAGAACCTACAAAAGTAAAAATAAAAGATGTATCCAAAGGTGAAAACCTCTTTGAGGTGCCTAAGGATGAGATATTTGATGTCCTTCTAAGTCATTTACATGATATATCTCTAGTTCTAATTGAGCCCACTCAATCCATCAACTTGGGAACAATAGAGGAACCATAGTTGATCCATGTAGCACAATCTTTATCAGAAGAAGATAAGCAAAAATTTACAACCTTCCTCATAGAGAAGAAGATCAACTTTGCATGGAAATATTTAGATATGCTAGGGTTGGATCCTGATCTTATAATGCACCATTTATCTATAGCTCCTAGAGTAAAACCAGTTAAAACAAAAATTAAGAAAGATGCATCCTCATGTTGCACTCTTGGTAAAAGCTAAATTAGAGAAACTACTAAAAGCCAGATTCATCTAAGTTATTGATTATGTAGAATGGATCTCTAATATTGTACCTATTTCAAAACCAGATAAATCAATCAGAGTGTGCACAAACTTTAGAGATGTAAACAAAGCATTCCCTAAGGATGATTTTCCATTACCTAACATTGATATGATAGTGGACATGACTGCGGGTTTTGAGATGTATTCTTTAATGGATGGTTTTTTAGATATAATCAAATAAAAATTATTCTAGAGGATCAAGAGAAAATTGCTTTCACATGTGCATGGGGCACCTTCTGTTGGAATGTCATGCCATTTGGGCTTAAGAATGTTGGTGCTACATATCAAAGAACCATGACATCTATTTTTCATGACATGATGCATAGGACTATGGAGGATTATGTTGATGATACTTTAGCAAAATCTATGATTAGAGCTGAACATCTAAATGACTTGAGTAAGATACTAGACAAAATGGAAAAATTTAGTCTCAGACTAAATCCTAAGAAGTGTGCTTTTGGTGTCACTTTTGGAAAGCTCTTAGGATACATAGTCTCAAAGAAAGGCATTGAAGTTGATCCAGCTAAAGTAAAGGCTATAATGGAGATGCAACCTTTGAAGAACATCAGTCAAATGAGGACATTGCAAGGTAGAGTTCAATCTATCAGATGCTTCATATCTCAGCTAGCAGACATATCACAACCTTTTACAAAAACATTACATAAAGGTGTGACATTTGCGTGGAATGAAGAATGTGAGAACAACTTTAACCATATTAAGAAATATCTATCAAATCCTTCTATCTTGATGCCTCCCATTCAAGGGAAGCCTTTGATCTTATATGTCTCCACTACAGATACATCACTAGGGGCATTGCTTGCCCAACATGATGAGAAAAAAGGAAAGAGTTATATATTATATCAGTAGGACATTGGTGGCATATGAAAATAATTATTCTATGATTGAGAAGGCTTGTCTAGCTGTGATATTTGCATCACAAAAATTGAGACATTACATGTTGGCACATACCACACATTCGGTAGCTAAGATTGATACACTAAAATACCTACTAAGCAAGGCTGTCCTCACGGTTAGATTAGCTAAATGGGTCATGCTCTTAAGTGAATTTGACATTGAATATGTTGAAAGAAAAGCCATTAAAGGCCAAGTTATTGCTAATCAATTGGTAGATGTACCCATGATTGATGATACACCAATGCGCATGGAATTTCTAGATTCCTCTATCATGACTCTTTCTTCTAGAGAATGGCAGTTATTCTTTGATGGCTCCTATACATAGAATGGATAAGGAGTAGGCATATTATTTATAACTCCTCAAGGATAAGCCATATCGAAAGCATTCAGATTAAAGTTCCCTTGCACAAATAATATTGCAGAATATGAAGCCCTTCTTAATGGCATGAAACTAGCAATTGAGTGGAGAGTGATAGAGATACACATTCATGGAGACTCTCAACTTGTTATCCATCAAGTCAATGATGTGTACCAGACTAAAGATGAAAATCTTATTCCATACAAAAGAATAGTAGATTATCTAAAGAAGTATTTCATATCTATCACATTTGAGCAAATACCTAGAATAGAGAATAAGGCTGCCAATGCAATGGCAATGCTATCTACTTTATTGCAGTAGCTTGAACATGAGCTACGCTATGAGTTCCTGGTGGAAGCACTATCTTATCCTGCATATGACTCCCCTAAAACCCACATGATTTTCACTATTGTAGGTCATGATTCATCTAGATATAAAAACCTATTCTCCTATCTCAAAGACCAAATCATTCCCGATACCTTTAACCATCATGAAAAGAGATACCTTATCCGTAATGCCTCCTGGTATGTCATCATTGGTCACAATCTGTACAAATGAGGTCTAGATGGTATGCTACTTAGATATTTAGAATGGGAAGAGCCTCAATGTGCATTAGAGGAAGTCCATGATGGTATTTGTGGGTCACACTTGAATGGTTTAACACTAGCTTAAAAACTTATTAGGGCTGGGTACTATTGGCTTGAAATGGAGAAAGAGTCTATCAAGTTTTCTAAAAACTGTCAAAAGTGTCAAGTACATGGCAACTTAATTCATGCTCCAGGGAGAGATCTAATTCCCTTTACTACACAATGGCCTTTTCACCAATGGGCATTTGATCTTATAGGATCTATACATCCTCATTCTTCTAATGGACATACCCATATAATCACAACTACATATTATTTTACAAAATGGGTAGAAGTAGTCCCTTTGACTCAAGCAACTGGGAAACAGAACTATATCATATGTAGATATGGGATACCTCATTCCATAATCACAGATAATGGTGGATAATTCAACAACAAAGATCTAGATGATTTATGTGCTAAATTCAAGATTACACAACATTGGTCATCTATCTACTATCCTCAAGGGAATGGACAAGCAAAGGCTTCTAATAAGAATCTATTGAAAATCTTGCACCGTACAGTTAATAAAATAGGAAGAGACTAGCATCTCATGATCAATCCAGCTCTTTGGGCCTACAAAAAAAGTATCAAAATGCCCACTGGGGCTACACCATTCACTTTAGTTTATGGGTCTGAAGTGGTACTGCCTATTGAGGTTGAAATCCCATCACGAAGAATCAAAATGCATGGTCTAGTAATTGATGATGACTACAGAGTGTCTAGGTTGAAAGAAATTGAACTACTAGATGAGCATAGACAAGCAACGTATGATCATTTTAGAGTGTATTAGAAAAGAATGTCTAGAGGTTACAACAAGAAAGTCAGACACAGAGAATTTCAGGTTGGCGATCTAGTCTTGAGAGAGAATCCTAAAAATCAATCACATAGAGAACAAAAGGGGAAGTTTGAACCCAACTGGCTGGGTCCCATTGTTATCATTGCTACTTTTGGGTCTGGTGCCTATCAACTCTGAATGACTAAAGGAGAACAGCTCCAAGAACCAATCAACGTTCTCCATCTGAAGAAATTCTACACTTGAGGCATTCAGTGTATGGTAAAATGTCCTGAAAAAATCTTTAAAATTGGAAAAAGTCCTAAAAAAATGAACATCTTGGTGAAAACCTAGCAATAGGTGCCTTGATGATTCACAAAAAAAAGTAAAAAATATCAAAAGTATAAAAAAATTGGAAAAATGAAAAATACAAAAAAAAAAAAAGAGAAAAAGAAAAAGTGCCTTGGTGAAAACCTGGAAACAGGCACCTTGGTAGAAAAAATAGAATCTTTGCCAAGATGGTGAAAAGCTAGTAAACGGGCACCAAAATGCTCCATCTATCAGTGCAATCTTAGTCTTTCCTAGCTTTCAGTCTTGCTTTAGTTTGTACATATTTCTCGGTTTGTTTTTGCATTCCTATTTTCAATAAGTCGGTCTGTACAGCTCAAGCGTTTGTATCCTATCAATGCCTAACACTTGGGGGCAATCAATGTCATATCCTATGGTCTCCAGTATACCTTAGATGAGTCATATCCAGTCAAGGTCCTTTGAATCTTTATCTGAGTCAGTCAGTCAATTTCCTTTCCAGAAAGGGTTTTGCATCTACAACAATGCAATCAAACACAAACATCAACACAAAATGAAAATAATCTATGCTTTTTACGTGCTTTTATCTCCTTGTATGCTTACTGATTCACATTGAGTTTTTTTCATATTTTGTTCCCACAAGCTCTTCGATGATGTCCTTTACAAGATTTAGAGAGTGATGACTAGGGGCATAATCTTTTCTTTGTTTTCTTCTTGTATGTGAAAATATAACAACTTTGGAAATTCTGGATTGAAATGGTGTCCGACTGTAAGAGCCTCTATCTTGAATTGGATGGCCACGTGTACCTCAACCATTGATACTCAGAAAATTCAAGGAAGTTTGATCTAACTATTGTCCTTTTTTTGATTGAGTTCTTTCTCCTATTGTGAAATGTGATCTTACCTAAGGATGTGAACAATAAAGGGTCACTAAGGGTAATTCACATTGGCTTTAGAATGATCTCTTGACTGCTTTATGTGTTTGTAATGCAAGGCCTATTCAGGTCATCACACCATCTATGTTTTGATGCTTATACAAATTGCTATATCAAAATGGACATGATATTCTAGTCATCCTGGCACTTGTGCCTTGGTGCTTATATCTAATTCGATATTATAAAAACAAAATCAATATTCATATGTCCATGGTTTCCTAACCAGTGGGTGTTGTATTGATTCCTTCACATAAAAATTGATATTCATATGTCTATGGTTTCATAACTAGTGGGCATTGTATTGATTTATCCAGTTACCTAAAAATTCAATGATGAAATCGACCGACACATGATCAGTGACTAGGTTCTAGGTCTTAAGTTGCATTATATTTTACATGTTTCTTTGCATTTTGCATGATCTCACAAATGGATACATAAACTTCAATGCTTAAATGATTCTTCAATCACCTCTTCAAATCTAACAAGAGCTAAAACCTAACTCGAAGGTCTCTTCATGGAATCGCAAGTAGTTATCCTCCTGGGATAAACATCCTTTTGACATAAGACTGAGTACTCATCTTCATCAATTCCTGCAAAACATTTCATGTGTATCATTGCATCTACATTTCATATCATAACCATCTATTGCATTACACTACATCCATATGAATAAGCATAAATCATTCATACATCTTTTCATAATTAAAACACATTTGCATTACATCCATACATATGAAAGAAAGCATTGCATTGCATATATCCATACATACATTCTACACTACTCATAGCATAAGCATCACATGATATCATCATAACTCAAAAACATGACAAGTACAAATGAAGTCATATCCAAAATCTTGATCTCATATATCATAAAACTTGAAATAGTCAGGGGTGCACTACTTGCACAATATACAAAAGAATGGGCTCGATGAGCTATCAGTAATTAGAATAGTATCAGTATCAATATCAATAAAAATAGTAGAATATTAGGACAGATCAGCTGTCGGCCTGATCCTCACCATTTGGTGGAGGTGGTGGTGGTGCATCTAGTACTACCTCCGCCCTAGGTGCTCTCACTCCCTCTGATGCCATCATGAATTGAGAGTATGAAGGAACTCTCTAAGCAAGTGTAACCACAATGTAGTATGCTAAGACATAGTAAGCAGATTTGGAGGTCTAATGGATAACCTCTGCCTGTAATCTCTGCACCTCACCATGAAGCTTAGTGCACTGTCTATTTGCCTCTAGATATCTCTCCTCCCAGTGAGCACTATGCACCTTCAGGTCTCGGGCCTATAATCTGAGCCTCCTCATGATCTCTTGTGTAGACAATGACACACTAGGCTCAGCATCTGCCGCTGGCATGTCAGTATCCTCTGTAAGCTACTCTGTGGTCTCTGCTATCTGCAACTCATGATGTCTAACCTCTGCACCCAGATCAAACCTAGTATCCTCCTATATCAGATTAGTATCCCCACCTACAACCTACTCAATGGCAAGTACCTCCTCAACTGAACCAACACTCCCTGAAGTACCACCCTCTCCCCTAGTCTGTCTCTGAGAACATGTAGATCTACCTGCTGTGGAACTAGTGGGATGAGGGGGCCTCATCTGTCCTGATGGTCGCTATGGAGGAGCCATCACTCTTGGTCTCAGAGGTGTGGGGTGTACAATGGGAACATGTGTAGGTCTCAGACCCTATCCCATCAGAGCACCTGTAACATCTATCACCTCCTTCGTGGAGGGTATCAACTCCATCAGGTCAGAAAATCTATATCTCAGATGATCAACAAGCCATGAGATGAACCCATTTATAACACTGACATCAAAAACCTATGGTCTATACTCCCAATCTCTACCAATGATAACACTATACTCTTATGCACACAAGGCATAAGAAAGCCCTTAGGTCCATCCAAGTCCGAGCTCCCGGGCTATCCGCGCATAAGTGGCATACTCCTGCGGTGCATCCTACACTCATCCATACTATCACCAAACCCTGGTAATAATGAATCTCTCTAGAATGGAGGAGGACCTCCCAATCAGTATGTGGCTCTAAAAGAAGAAACTAAACTGCTCATGTGCAGTAGGCCAAGGCTCAATATCTACATATGGCCTCCATCGAACAAAAGTCATATCATCAAGGCATCACCTCCAATAATCTACATGGCCCATCCACCCCTGTATGACATATCCAACATATATATCACAGGCTCCTGTGGCTACCTCTATGAGGTACATACTGGTCTCAAAACTGGGATATGCTCCCATGCCCATATATGTAAAATAAGAGCTCCTACAACAAAAGTCTTGCTCTCATGATACACTACCTCATGCATCTCAGAGAACATATGTGCCAAAAGACACTGACCCTAGGCTAACTCAAAAGGAGTCACCATCAAGCATGTAATCATCGGGGCCCAGCCCATCAATAGACCATTCTACTAACGGTCAGACATAATGATACCACCTATCATCCTGGCAATGATACACTCCAATCAGTGTGTCTCTCTATAACGCTGAACTAAGGTCTCCCAAGAAATCAAAGCTATCATCTATGTGTCATCTCTGAAGAGATGTTGGAAAGCCAATAGACCTAAGTTCCTCGAACTCACATACTCTAGACGTCGCTTGGCATGGAAAGGAATGCGCAGTATACGATAGACATCCTCTGGGGTCACAGTAATCTCCCTAGTCGGCAAGTGAAAGGTCTGGGTCTCTGAGTGAAATCGCTCAATCAAAGCAGTCAAAATTCTATGATTTACCCTAATCTTGGGTAAATGAATGAGATACTTGAATCCACATGAAGCAAGGTGTACCCTCATGGGGTCTGGCAGTGACACACACAGTCTTTGAGTGGCTGGATGTGAGATACGTACATGAACATCAGGATATATGACCTATATAGTATAGAAACAAGGCACCCTATCAGTAATTTAGTTATAGAACAGGTTACAAGTGCAGCAAATTAGACAACTCAGTATTTCAAAAGGTAGGTTAAAAGGTCAGCAATCAGGCTAAGAGATCAAAAAAATAAAAAAATTGACCTAGCAATGAGTTTTTGGCTCACTGTTTTTCATTCGACACTTCAAACTGGCATGGAAAGTTGTATGAGTTTTAGCATCATACCATAAGACAAAGCATAGTGATACAACAATGCATACCTCCTCGTATGAGTTATGAGGGACCCGATGAAATGTCGTACGACTCTTGGGTCCCTCTCATACGAGTCTTCAAGGTTAATGAAATGACAATCTACCTAGGGTTGAAAAGTCATACAAGTCCAGGCAGACAGTCGTACAAGTTTCTATGCATGCAAAATTGAAAAATTAAAAGCGTACAAAAAAGGTGCTAAAAATCCTATAAACAAAGAAAAATTGACTTTTCAGAGAAGCAAAGAGGTCCACCTACCAGATGTCCATATTGACGAGGTCTCTGGTGTCTCTGACTGTGCTCAAATCGATGTGAACTCACAGGTACCTTCATTTCTACCATTTTCTCGCTCAGAGGGCTCCACAAGTTTTTAGAAGTCAACGGTGAAAATGATTTGAAAATGACCCTTCCAACCTTTATATAGCTTTTGACCTAATTTTCAAAAGTGCTCAATTTTTCTTGAAAATTGCACCCCTGGCTAATTTCGATGTTCTGAACCCGTTTTCGGGATCAAAATCAAAATATGAGATCATTTACTATGTCAAAATCATGATTTAAATTTTTTGGACCAGGATGGTCTACTGCTTGCATAATCAACCATCAATCATCAAAGAAATCTAGAATTCAACTTAACTGATTATCTTACATCAAACTATCAAAATTTCAACTTGGTCAACTATGGTCAACTCATGGTTTCACCTAGTCAAACTTGGTCTCTTGGAACTCCAAATGATTTAGAATGCATTCTCGAACGTGTTTAACCATTTCTCAAATCAATTAACATGCTTCTAAAAACTACAACGCTGACTTTTCTTGTCAAATTTCAATTTTTATCCTGAAGAGGGCATGGTATTACACATCATTCAAAGTCTATAATCTAAAATTTGAAATCAAATCTTTCCTCAGTAATCAAGACAACAACCACATCTAGTTGCTGATTCATCAAAAAGACCTCATCGCTTGGGGAAAATCAATCATCGCTTGGGGAATATCAGATTCATCGAGATCCATATCAATCTAGTATTCTCTTAATCTTGTAAACTGTATCAATTTTTTGTAACCATCATTTCATTAGTGTTATTTCCTTGGTTCTTCATAACTGAAGGGTTTAGATGTGATACCAATGTGATTCTTATCGACAATCGGGTCTGGAATTGGTCAATCACTTCTTCACAATCATAAGGTTCAGAATCAGGCATTTTGACACTTCTTCACAATCAGCGGTTCATTGCTGTTATAGTTAACATTATCTTTGGTCATTCAGGACCTAATATCTTCGAATCTTTCAATTAGTTTCTGTCTCATATCAATTTCAATTTCAAATATCAGTTTCAACATCATACACAGACTATCTTTGAACCACTGCGCTTCGCATAGTAATTCAAAGAGGGGCAAAATGTAATACCCCAAAAATGGGCTATAGGTTCATTAACCTCCTATATCGACACATCGAACAAAATTGACATCAAAGTCCTAACCTAAGGCACATCGACACATTATCGAATCCTAATTGATTTTATCCTAAATTCCGCATCGAAGAATATTCCTTATTCCTATTTATCCTAATTATCTTTAATTTAATGATTATTTGGTGATAAATCCTATTTATCCTAAAGTTTGATTAATTGAATATTCTAAATATTTAATTAATTAGATTTAATTCCACCACTTAATTATCTAATTGAATTTAATTACATCTATTCCTAAATTGTATTATTTAATTCTGATAATAAATAAAAAATCTTATGACTAATTGATTAAATTCTTATTTAATTAATTAATGTCAATTGTCAAATTTAATAATATAGTTTTTGAATAAAAGTTTGATTTAATAATTGATTAACCCATAAATCAATTGTTTCATTTCAAAAATCAGTTAAGTTGAGGATAAATCACTTTATTTATTTATTTAATTCACAATTAATTATGCACATCCAAAAAGCAGTTAAACTTTAAATCAGAAAATCAATTCCAATTGTTTTAAAAATAAACTCAACTCTCTTTTGAGTTGAAAGCTAATCTCAACTTCTGATTTAAATTAAAAAGCTGATTTGCATGATTTTGTGGGTTAATCTATCTCTAAATTCTTGATAATTTAAAAATCAACTTGAGTTTATCAAGAGTGATTTATGGCTTTTCCATGCACCTCCAAAGTCTTGGATTTCTATAAATTAAGGCCTCAACTCTTCATTTGAATCAATCCACGAATTGCATCCTCACGCTGGCGAATTGGTGATCGAAGAATCAATCTTTGCAAATCAAAGCTGTTGTGAGATTTTTATTATTTTTGAGCATTCATATCATTTAGCATATCATTATTAAATTAATTGCATGTCATATCAGTTTTTCATATAAAATAGATTCATATTAGTTTATTTCATCTTATTGCATAGAAAATCCAAAAATATAGATTAATTGCATTCATCTCATATCTAGATTCTGCATTCAAATCTTTTGTTTAGGTGTTGTCAAGGTCACTGGTCTCGGTCCAATCTGAGAATATCATACTCGCACCTACTAGAAGGTAGTAAATCACCTGGTTAGAATAGTTTCCATTTCACTACACGATTTTGATTTTTGCTAACCTCTAATGTTTTATTGAAGTGTTGTGTCTACAACTAGGTACAAAATTCACACACACACTCCCTAGCACTACCTACCAGTGACTGCACAAACAATCTCATAATCACATCTTCATGGCTGACATCAAAATCCTCAATCAGGTCCATGAATGCACTTAAATGATTTTTAGCTGATTCTTCTTTTCTCCCATTAAATTTGGGCAAGAATTTTTTGATTTTCGGGGGTATCACATTTGGGTAACCAGGAATACCCTCAAACTCTAAAGGTGAATAACATTTAAAACCTCTTCTAGCTCCTGGTTGGGATACTCTTTGAGACATGACAACATTAGGAGATACACAAGGCTGAGAAAATTCAGAGTACATTTTTACTTTCTTTTACAAGTAACCACAACCTTGCATAAAACTTAAGCATACACACTATGCAGATTTTATCCATAGTAGAATTAACATATCTCTTTGAAGAATCATTTGCATCCACCAAAACACAATAGCTAAATGTACTCAAATTCTTGTATGCAAAACTTTAGTTCTTCCCTTTCACTTAGTGCCTTTTAATCACTGAATAGGGAAACAAATTTTACACATGATTTTCATGAAACAACTTGATATGAAAATTAAATACTTGGATATGTTGTGACTGCTGCAAAACACATTGATTTGAACCTTTCCTCCAAATCAGCTTCCAATCATTTGTAGAGTCACCACCTCTTTACAGAGGACAAATACTGAATCAGTTGAGAACCTTTTCTCAAATTTGAACCATCTTCATCAGCAAACACAACACAACCATAACAGAATACTGACTATTTGTTAGGACCAAAAATACATCAATTCTTTAATTACAATGCACTAATCAAACAGAGATGCCAGAGTCACCACTCATATTCAGTGAGACAATATAACAATTTTTGAAAAGAACTTGACTCTATGATCACTTAACTAGACTTTGGGATGATTTAGCCAAGCAAGGAATTGAGCATCTTAAACTTGCTGTCATTTATCTTGTCCCCAGCGGAGTCGCCAATCTGTTAGCACTTTTTCATGTAGAATCACTATATTCTATTTAAGCTTGACTCCTAGACTCCCAATTCTAGATTCTTTCAGGGAAAAGACTAATTAACAAGGATTTAATCCTTCTACACTTTGGACTCCATAGACCCAGGAGGGTGTACCTATCTTAAGGATCACTATACTTGCAGTAACACTTAACAGTGGATTAAGGACACTTGTCCTTCTTCTTTTTAGAGATTAAACTCAAGGAAGGATAACCTATTGATTCTCTCTTCAAGGAATCACTGAAATGAATTGTACTACTTGAATATAATTGGACATGGATGCTCATAACAACATGAAAGTAAAATTGAAAATATTTTTAAAGATTGATGATGAAAACTGCAAGGCAAGCCAGGACCAGTGCCTACTCCTTGGGCAAAGAGTCAATGAAAATATAAATCCATAGAAACAAATCAAGGAAACACTATAGAATGCCTTACAAACTATATGCAGGTCAAATTGAATGCCTTACAAACTATCTTATCATTCCCATACTACTGTATCAAATCCTCACATTAATGCTTAACCCTCTGAAACCACTTATGAAACTTAGTTCTCTCCTTGAAAGGAACTCATAAATAGCTAGACAATTACCTTGTAATCAGTATCTTAAGGATGCCTTACAAACTAAACATACAAGAGCCATACACAGAAATGTAAAGAGACAACAACAATATGGAATAGGAAACTGCACTGTATTTCATTAATATGTTCTACTTCAATATATCCAGACCTAAAGCTTAAAAAATGAGACCAAAATATGAAGTCTGCTCTACAGCTTTAAATTCACCATCCTCATTACAATGAAGAAAAAATAGAGATATAGGAGAATGTGGTCAGTTGAAAACCCACTGACAGCTCTCCATTTCTTTGCATAAAATATCTCCAAGCTTTTTCCCCAACTTTGTTCTGCAACTGATTCTTCAAACTGATCCACCTTCTACAATCATTTACCAACAAACTAATTCTGATTTTGATCTTGGGATTCAAACCCATACTGCTCTTTCCCATCACTCTGAAACTGAAAATAATGATTGCCATCAGATTCCTTGTCTTCTCCCATTTCTGAAAACATATAATACTCCCATGTTTCGATAAAAAATGAACTTCCAGACATTAAATCTTTGATTAGGCCCTGACATGTAAATTTTTGAATTTTTCCTAATGTTTGAACTATGTCATTATTTTAAATCTTTCTGAATCTTTTAATTCTAGCCTTTTGATACCATTTATGTATTTTTACCACAAAAACCAACAGGATGTGATAAGTGTCCCGATTTGATTGGGTGCTCGGATTAACCTTGGTCTTGACCTCTGATTTGGAGATTCGGCGACCACACTATTCTCCAATTCTCTAAATTTCTATTTTGACCATGGTCACATCTGGAGAATGGGTGAATGGCTTTACCTCTGAATCGCAAAATGGATTTTTGACCTTAAGTTAAACTTGGCGAACTGGCAACCAAGCCTTTAGTCTCTGAATCTCAGAATGCTTTCCACTAATTGCCAAGAACTTGGAGATTGCGCGACTACATACTCTATTAATCTCTAGATTTTTCTTGCTAATTGCTAGGCATGTAGAGAATGGGTGACTGAGGCTATCTCTTAATCTCTGAATGTAATATCTAATCATGGTCAAACACTTGGAGATTACATGACTGAGCTCATTGTCCTATTCTCTGAATGAAATCATTGACCCTGGGTTTAGCTGGCGATCAAGCCAATGCACATTATCTGAATTATTTCCTTAACCTCGGTTACATCTAGCAATTGGGCGAATCCCTTCAGTCTCTGAATCTTGGAATGGAACCTTAACCATAGTTAACATCTAAAGAACTGGTGACTGGCCTCATTCTCTTAATTTCTAGATTTTTCTACTAACCATGAGCTCATTTGGAGATTTAGAGACTAGCTGCCATGTGTCCATCTTGTCCAATTATGGCATCGTCAGCTATCTAGAAAATATTCTTACCTATGGGCCGCCAACATGAATCCCGAGGTGCCTCCAAGAGCTCATGTGAGCAAAGCCTCTAGCTATTTCATCTATTTCATTATGTGAGGAGCATTCCATATAAACACTTGAAATGTCGAAACTGGGAGCAATGTGGGATTAAAATTTTGGAGGTTTTTAAATGACTTATCAAAATATTGTCTCTTATGGCCAGCTAGCGCACATATTTATGTGGGACCACAAGGGCAAGAGATAGCCATAGTCTCTCTTTCACTTGCTTTACATTATGCTTGAGCGCCTTTGTATATAAATACTAGAAACTCCCCAATCCCAGTGAATGTGGGATAATGTTTCTGAGGTTGTTATGGGCAGTTTAGACAGTGATGCACTCATTCGACTATATCTTGTGAACCAAGATGAATTTAGAAAATTGCTCTAGTGAGAATCTAGAGAACTAGATTTGCGATAACATATCCAACATTTAGCCTGATCCAACAGTTGAATTGAAATTTATGCACCCCGCAATATGACTATTTTTTTTTTCTACAAATCTGTGTTTGCAAAATCCATTGATTCATCTTTTCTAAGCAATGGTCTAGCATCCCCCTTTCTTTAAAATGTGCCTCCATCATATGCTGGCTTCCCTTTTTGCATTGTGTGAGGCCCCTCTTATCACTTACGCTGGTAGATTTTAATTTGTTTATTGCCTTGCACTGGGGACAAAACATGCCTCCCGAAATGCCACGCAAACATCTACACAACCATTAGTTGGCAGCCTTCACATTTATCAGTACCTTGCAAGAAAAACTTTTATGATGCTTCCCAAGGAGAGATATTTTGATCTCCAAAGTTGACCATTTATTACATCTGCAAAAACACTTGTAAACATAGTGGAAACTAGTTCTAGAAATGACCTTGAACAAAAGGCAAAACAAAACCCTGAGTCTCCACTCCCACTTTTTGATAAAAGAATCTCATACAATGAGTGTAGATCCACAATTGGCATCCCAAAATAGCCATCTAACATGAAACTATAACCCTGTGAAAACAAAAACTCTACAAAATGATTCTATTTACATTGTAAATCTACAAAAATCTCCTTCATAACTGGCTTCAAAAACTCACCCATTGAAACTTTTAGGGACTGGCAACTTGACGCAGGGGCAAGGTAGATACAAGCAGAATTGAATCCAATTGAATCAACAACAAGCCCTGATCAGAGTTACACAATGGAAAAAATATGAATATCACATGAAAATAATGGAATAGGCAATGGATATGAGATGATCAACTGGCAGCAACAACATAGAATTTATATTATTTCTTTCAACATGCTCGGCTGTGAGGCCTTCCGGGTTTCGGCCTTATACAATGAGAATTATGAAATTAGAATTATAGCTTACATCCTATCTTTGTCTCCAATGTTTTATTTTGATAATCCTTCCTAGTTCTACCTCTTTATTCCCTACTACATCAATCTAGACTCTTTATATAGCCAGCTAAGCCACAAGTCGGCCAGGCAGGCATTTAATTACAATATAGGTCCAATCTGGAAGATTTAAATCAAAACTAATGAAAGAGTGATCAACAATTGATGTGCCTTTGGATTTAGGTCCTCACATGACCCAAGAACATTCCTTTAACTTTGAAAGGCCCCATCTCATCACATGGAACCACACAAGAAGAAACAATCCACGTTTCGCATGAAAAATGGGAGAAAATAGGTCCCGGGTAAAAATGGGCATAACTTTTTACTCATAATGAATTAGGAATTTCACTCTTGGGAAATGATATTAATTTAGGTCCTCTTAAATTCCTTGAGAGAAAAAAGTTTATTCCTTAAGGATCGACATCGCCACTACGTGCAATCAGCACCAAAACTGTAGGAAAATACGACTCTTATGGCAAGGAAACCTGCTGTAACTTTGAAACAATCCATACAATCTTTATGTTCTCATAGGAGAAGGTTCCAAAATAGGTCCTCAAAATCATGTAAGCTTCACACAACATGAAACCATCAGATGAAAAGATTATAATGTAAACAACATAAAATAGGTACAAAAATCAGGAAATGTTTTTGGTTGATGCAAGATTGCTCAAAGACCCAAGATGCTCCTACATCAGACACCTGGGGTAAATAAAGAACCAATGTCCACATCAGACACTACTCATATTCTAACCTGAATCATAAATATCCAACTCAGCTTGTGTAATCCATGAACTATCTTCTACTGGCTTATCTTTCCACTGGACTAGATATTCCATGTAGTCTTTTCCTCTTGTACTCTTGCTTACTCTTTTATTCAAGATCTTCTCAATGCTATCTATGTTCTTCTTAGGATAATCCATATCATCTTCTATCTCATCATTTGATTCAAAGTACTCAAATATATCAGCAATATTGAATATAGGTGATATATCCATGTCCTCTGGTAATTCCACTTCATAAGCATTTCCACTGTCAAACTTCTCCAGAATCTTACAAGGTCCAAACTTCTTCATTTTTAGCTTGTTGTAGGTACCAACTAGAAATTTGTTCTTTTCCAAATGAATCATAACCTTATCTCCAACTTCAAAAGATTTATGTCTCCTTCTCTTATCTTCTCTCTGTTTGTATTTCATATTACTGTCTTCTAAATTCTTTTTGACTTCATCATGTAAAGTTCTCATGTATTCTACAAAATCCTCAGCTTCAACACTTTTTCTTGTCTCAGTAGGTAAATCTCTCAGCTATGTGGTTCCCTTAGGATGAAATCTAGTAACAATCACAAATGGTGTCCTCTTAGTGCTTCTATTCACCAAATTATTATAAGCAAACTATGCTTGTGCCAAAACTAAATCCCAATTAACAGGTTTCTCTCCAACTAAACATCTCAACAAGTTTCCCAAACTTCTGTTCACAACTTCAGTCTATCCATCTGTCTGAGGGTGAAATGTAGAACTAAACTTCAATTCTGTATTCATCTTCTTCCAAAGTGTCCTCCAAAAATAATTAGTAAACTTAGTATCTCTGTCTCAAACAATAGATTTAGGCAAACCATGCAATCTTACCACTTCCTTGAAGAATAATTCAGCTACATGTAATGCATCAGATGTCTTCTTACAATGTATGAAATGAGCCATCTTAGAAAATCTGTCAACCACTACCAAAATAGAATCATTACCTCTCTGAGTTCCAGGAAATCTAAGAACAAAGTCCATACTCATATCTTCCCAAGGTCTATCAGGTTCAGACAAAGGTGTATACAATCCAACATTTTGACTAGTTCCTTTTGCTGTTTGGCAAACTCTACAACCTCTAACCATTCTCTGTAAATCTGTGGCCAAAAGTATCTTTCTGAAATTAAATTCATAGTCTTATCAATTCCAATATGTCCAGCAAGTCCACCACTATGTTTCTCTTTCATTATGTTCTCTCTCATAGATTTTCTAGGTATGCACAACTGAACTGCTTTAAACAACATGTCTTCTTGAATGAAATAATTAGTCCACTTATCACTCACTTTGTGTTCCTTACAAGCTTTCCAAGGCTCTGCAAAATCAATTTCAGTCTCATACAAGCACTTCAAATCATCAAAACCAAGTACCTCAACTCTCATCTCTATCAGAAAACTTCTTCTTTGGCTCAAGGCATCAACGACCTTATTTGACTATCCACTTTTATGCTTCAATGAAAAGGAAAAATTCTGCAAGAACTCAACCCACTTCATATGTCTCTGATTCAACTTATTCTGACTTCCCAAATACTGCAAAGCTTTATGGTTAGTATACAACACAAAATATTTAGGCATCAAATAATGTCTCCACTTCTTTAAAGCTTGAACAATAGCATAGAATTCCTGGTCATAAACTAAATATTTTCTTTTAGCATCATTCAACTTTTCACTAAAGAAAGCTATAGGTTTTCCTTCTTGACTCAAAACAGATCCAATTGCACTTCCACTAGCATCACATTCAACTTGAAAAACTTTACTAAAATTAGGCAAAGCAAGTGTAGGCAACTCTGCAATTCTTTGTTTCAATGTTTCAAAACTCTTTTGTGCTCCATGTGTCCATTTGGAATCCTTTTTATCTCCTCTCATAGTTTCAGTTATAGCATTACAAATAGAACTAAAATTTTTGATGAACTTTCTATAAAAACTTGCCAATCCATGAAATGATCTTACCTCTCCAACATTCTCTGGTGTAGGCCAATCAAGTATAGCTCTCACTTTCTCAGGATCCATCTTCAATCCATCAGCTGAAATTACAAAACCAAGATATACAATCTCCTCTTTCATAAATGAACATTTCTTCAAATTAATTAGCAACTTTTCTTCCTTCAATCTCTACAATACTTGTCCGATATGTTCAAGATGTTCTTCCTTACTCTTACTAAATATACAAATGTCATCAAGATATACAATAAAAAACTTACCCAATAATCTTTTCAAAACTTCATTCATCAGCCTCATGAAAGTACTAGGTGCATTAGTCAAACCAAAAGGCATAACCAACCATTCATACAAAACTTCATTAGTCTTAAAAGTAGTTTTCCATTCATCCCCTTCTCCGATCCTAATCTGATGATATCCACTTTTTAAATCAATCTTTGTGAAATACTTTTCTCCACTCAAACTATCCATTATGTCATCCATCCTAGGCAAAGGAAATCTATACTTTACTGTTATCTTGTTCATAGCTCTAGAATCAGTGCACATTCTCCATTCTCCATTCTCCATTCTTTTTAGGTGCTAATATAGCAGGTACTACCCAAGGACTCAGACTTTCCCTAATCAAAACTCTCTCAAGAAATTCTTCCACTTGCCTATTCAATTCAATTTTTTCATCAGGTGTCAACCTATGTTGTGCTTTATTAGGCAAACTAGCTCTAGGTATCAAATCCATACAGTGACTTATACTTCTCACAAGCGGTAAACCATCAGGTACATTATTAGAAATGATGTCATGAAATTTATTCAACAAAGGCTTAACCTCAGGTGCATGTTCTAACTCATCTTGTTTCTCAGTCTTTCTTGGAATTAAAGCAAAGAAAACATTCTGTTCTTTCATTTCTCGTGCAAACTTTTTATTGCCAACCAAACATACTCTGACTGTAGTATAGTGACCTTCATCAAACTTCTCTATCAAAGGCAACAATACTTGTTTCTTTTCATCCATCCAAATAGTATATTGATTCAATCTACCATCATGCAAAGCTTTCCTATCATACTGCCAAGGTCTACCCGAAAGAATATGACAACAATCCATAGGCATAATATCACACAAGACTTCATCATGATAATGCCCAATTTTGAATTTAACAAGGCATTGTTCACTTACAAGTAGTTTATGCTCCTTTTGGATCCAAGCAATATGATAAGGCTTCGGATGTTTCAATCTCTGCAACTACAATTTGTTAACTAGCTCTTTGGATGCCAAATTATCAAAACTTCCACTATCAATGATTACCTTGCAACATTTGTCAGCGATCTTACATTTGGTTCTGAATAAACTTTTCCTTAGAATAGGTTCCTCATCAGCTTATTCATTCCATAAGATCCTTCTTAGCATTAGGTTCTCACCATGTTCAGGTTCATTAGACATTTCCTCAACTTCTTCACAAGCCAAATTATTTCTACCATTACCTCCAATCTTCTTTCCAGAGTTAGTACATTCAAAAGCTCTATGTCCTTCTTCACCACATTTGTAACAAGTACCTTTAAACCAAGATTTCTCTTCTCTTTTCCCATTATCTCTTTGTTAATCTCTCTTCTACCTTCAAAGCAAATTGATATGCTTCTTCGACATTTTCTATCTTCACATAACTGATCTCATCTTGAATTGATGTCCTCAGGCCATTCATATATCTAGCCACTTTATCAACTTCATCATCCACATGTCTAGATCTGATATCCAATTTGTAAAATTCCTCAATATATTCCTTCACACTCATGTCCTTTTGTCTCAGATTTTGTAATTTCCTTATCAGACTAACTTGGTAGTCAGCTGGAAGAAACTTCTTCTTCATCTTTCCAATCATCTTCATCCATGTCTTGATCTTTTCTTTTCCTCTCTTCTGTCTCTCAGTTTGCAAATGATCCCACCAAAGAGATGCATGCCCTTTCAACTTTGTGACTACTATCTTAACCTTCTTATTATTAGGAGTACCTTCATACTCAAAGTATTTATCCATCTCAGAGATCCAATCCAAAAGTGCATCGGTCTCAAGTCTTCCATCATAGCAAGAAA
Organism: Chamaecyparis obtusa; assembly: GCA_027943335.1. Lineage (NCBI taxonomy): Eukaryota > Viridiplantae > Streptophyta > Pinopsida > Cupressales > Cupressaceae > Chamaecyparis > Chamaecyparis obtusa. The sequence continues at coordinate 965,241 of BSBK01001011.1, forward strand.
CTTCAATTGCAGGTCTGGAGTTAGCCTTAGACAAAACTCTCAAAAGTCTTTCCTCATCTTGTTCAACTTTAGGTTCAAGATTAGGTGCTGCTTCTTCTTCTTCATCACTAACATCTTCAATATGTGTGCCTCTTCTCTGGGCTATCTCTACAGCTTCAAGCCTAGTTGCAATCTACCTCAACATATCCATGATAGCATTATCATTTCCTCTACCATGAACCATCTTGAAAATCAAGTTCCAATAAGATCGTAACCTTCTACAAGTTATAGGTTAGATCTTAGATCTCCCACCTTGCAACCAATCCAATAAGGTTCTCCACAATCCAATCCATAAGAAAGAACTCACTCTGGTACCACTTGACGCAGGGGTAGGGTAGATACAAGCAGAATCAAGTAGAATTGACTCCATTTGAATCAACAACAAGCCCTACTCAAAATTATACAATAGAAGCAATATGGATATCATATGAAAAAAATGGAATACGCAATGGATATGAGACAATCAGTTGGCAGCAACAACAAAGAATTTATATTATTTCTTTCAACATGCCCGACTGTGAGGCCTTCCAGGTTTTGGCCTTATACAATGAGAATTATGAAATTAGAATTATAGCTCACATCCTATCTTTGTCTCCAATTTTTTATCTTTATAATCCTTCCTAGTTCTACCTCTTTATTCCCTACTACATCAATCTAGACTCTTTATATAGCTAGCTAAGCCACAAGTCGACCAGGTAGGCATTTAATTACAATATAGGTCCAGTCTGGAAGATTTAAATAAAAAATAATGAAAGAGTGATCACCAATTGATGTGCCTTTGGATTTAGATCCTCACATGACTCAATAAAATTCATTTAACTTTTCAAGGCCCTATCTCATCACACGGAACCGTGCAAGAAGAAACAATCCACGTTTCACATGAAAACTGGCAGAAAATAGGTCCCGGGGAAAAATGGGCATAAATTTTTACTCATTATGAATTAGGACTTGTTCTCTTGGGAAATGATATTAATTTAGGTCCTCTTAAATTAATTAAGAGAGGAAATGATTATTCCTTAAGGATCCACGTCGCCACTACGCGCAATCAGGACCAAAACTACAGGAAAATACGGCTCTAACGGCTAGGAAAACAATTGTAACTTTGAAACAGTCCATCCAATCTTTATGTGCTCATAGGAGAAGGTTCCCAAATAGGTCCTCAAAATAATGTAAGCTTATTACAAGATGAAACCATCAAATAAAAATATTATAATGCAAACAACAAAAAATAGGTACAGAAAGCAGGAAATGTTTTTGGTTGATGCAAGATTGCTCAAAGACCCAAGATGCTCATGCATCACAACTTGAGCATTGATTCACCCTCAAACAAGGAAAATGGATCCATAAATAGATTCCTTATAAATTTGAAATTTTGATCACAATAAAATGCCAAAGTTAGCCAATTAGAAATATTGAGGATTAAAATAGTGAAAAAGTGCATAAACTAGGTTTAGAATTGGCCTAGAAAAGTGATTAAACGGATTGGCAGGGACTTGAAAATCATCAGAAAAGTAGTCTTCCAAGTTTACAATATGAAAAAACTCTCAATTATGCTGAACCTTGCACATGGGACAAATTATAAATCCTCAAAGTAGGCCACTTTAGAATTCTGAACAATGCACACTCAGAGAATTTAATAATCTGCAAATGAAATGGCTTTGGAAAATAGGACAAACGGGCACATGGAGGGCTAAAAATTAGCATGGTGACTCATCCTCATACCTATAGTATGATGAAACAACTAGAATGCAATGAAAAATCAAAAGGAAAAAGATGCAGACCCTCAAAGTGGGCTACTCAGTGAAAATTAGGAAACACTCAAAATGCAGATTTTAGGAACACCTTTAAATGACCACTTCAAGAACATGTCAGAACTGAAACCCAGGACCTAAAACCTATTACAAAAATCAAATGATAGGTGATGAACACCCTATCCAAGTGACTTCTCATGAAAATCAATAAGCCCTTTATCTGTGCACCCGAATTGAGAACCTTTCAATTAATTTTCAAAGCACAAATCCGACACTTGAACAAAATTTTCAAAATATGGAGTCAAAACATACTCATATTTTAGGCTCCAATAGGACTACAGGTCCATTAGTTAAAAGAAGGTATTTTTATTTCTCAGTCAAAGTATATTAAAGAAATTCTTAAGACCTTTGGACTTGATGATTCTAAATCGGTTGGAACCCCAATGAAAACTAACCTCAAGTTATCGAAGGAGGATGATGCTAAAGAAGTGAATGAAACAATGTATCAGTCCATGATAGGTAAATTGTAGTATGTTATTCATAGTAGACTAGACATTGCACATGCAGTTGGCATAGTGGCAAGATTCTCTACAAATCCCAAAGAGATACATCTAATAGTAGTAAAGAGAATCTTCAGATATCTAAGGGGTACTGAGGATTATGGATTATGATTTCCTCACAAGGGAGGATTCAAAGTAAAAGTATACACTGATGCAAATGGGGATGGAAACATTGATGAAAAAAAGAGCACAAGTGGTGGTGCATTCTTTCTCAGTGGAAGAATTGTTTCTTGGACAAGCAAGAAACAAATTGTGTATCCCAATCTACCACAGAGGCCAAATATATTGCTGTAGAAATCAATTGCACATAGGTGATCTGGATCAAACAACTGCTGGAAGGAATTAAAGAATAGATACCTAAACTGATAGCTATCTATTGTGATAGCACTAGTGTAATTAACATATCCAAGAACCCTGTTATGCACTCCAAGACAAAGTACATTGCTATCAAGTATCATTACTTGAGAGAGCTGGTACAAGACAAGGAGGTGAGAATGGAGTATGTTCCCACCAAGGAACAAATTGCTGATATCTTCACAAAGCCATTACCAAAGAGTAATTTTGAGTATCTTAGAGGTAAACTAGGGGTGATACCCCTTCACAATATTCAATAAACTAGGAAGGAGGGTCATCAGTTCATTGTGCTTCAACAAAGGGTTACACCTCATCTTTTCTAGATTGATGAAAAAGGAATGCTGCTCATAGGGGGAGCATATTAGACAATGGTAGTCTCTCTATCTAGCCATAAGCATCATTGTCAAAAAGGGGGAGATAGTTTGGTAATAACTAGAAGACTGTAGTAGTTGCACTGGTACACAGATACAAGCACAGTAAGGTGATTTCCTACCAAAGTTTTTCCATCAATGTCAAAGGGGGAGATTATTGGTATTAAGTGATGATAATCGGTAAGCCTACTACCAGTACTAGTGTTGTCATTGATCAGAAAAAAGAGTATAGAGACTTGTCATATCTATACTCTCTACAGATCCAAGGAGATCTATATGAAAGGAAGATGGTTTGGCATAAGTAGTGGCTATTAAATGAATACCACTGGTCACTTTTCTAAGCATCTGAAATCGGGTATAGTAAATAGTTGAGTAACAGAGGACTCCACCTTCAACCGAGGACCTGGCTACAACTAATGTAGTCAAATACAAAGAAACCAACAATAAACTTGTGTCAACAATATAGCCGAGGATGGTGAAACCAGTGATACAAGGAAAGGGACAATAATAGGTCAACAACTCTTACCTGTTCATTGCATGAGGATCTCAATGGATCTATTAAATGACTTTGGTATGAACCGAGGAAGTCACAGTCAAACTACCTATTTTGAATGACTCTTTGACCAAGATTTTCTACACTAAAGTTGGAAGTCTTTGAGTTAAACTGGTGATTGGTTTGAAGCACGTCTGGAGGATTTAAAGATGGAATCAGTGGCTTTAAAATAAAGCGTTATCTCCTATGAAGGAAAGTTTCTTGACACACAACTATTGCTTTCTTCATAAGGATGATAAAGAAAGGGCATGCATCAAATGTTTCCTCAGTGAACTGGTACTCCACTGAGTAATGAATTTGATAAGGATTTTTAATTAGGTCATGCATAACAAGCATAATTAGGGCTAAGAATCTATATATTCTTCTACCTATAGAGAATAGGAGTTTCCTTCATTCTTCTAGAGAAAAGAGTGAACTTGAAAAGATCAAGAGAAGCTAGGGTAAATTAGAAAGAAGAGAAAAGAAAGAAGTGTGTGCAGAAAAGCACAATAGTAGAGAAGAACACACCTCTGGTGACCCGTGATGATTCTCAATTGAGCATAAACATAGATCTTATTAGGCTATGCAAATCCAATTGTAAAAGGTCAATCTTCTATTTGTTTTAGCAACTATAATAGTTAAATCCTAGTATTTGGGTGGACTCTAACAGGTCCCTTGTATCAAATCCCTTAATCGGGTGGGCTCTTATAAGGAAGTACTTTAATCAGGCAGGCACTAACTGACCTTATTGTAAAAAATCACTTAACTAGGTCGCACCTAGCAGTGTGTTATTATCCTTTAACCGGGAAAGCTCCTTATAGGGTGTACTATAGAAGAGTACAAAATTTGTGAGGTCTCCTCACACTGTGGTTTTTACCCTAACTAGGTTTCCACATGATAAATCTGGTGTCACTATGTGATTGTTTGCTTACTGTTATTATATTCTTATATCTAGATTCCTTTTAGCTATAAGTTTAATTTACCATATTTAAAGATAAGAAATTTCAGAGGTGCTGATTCACCCCTCCCCTCTCAGCACTGGTTGGGACTGTCAATTGATTCACCCCCCTCTCAATTATCTCTTGGGACTATTCCTAACAAGTGGTATTAGAGCTTGGTTATAGGTTTGAATACCATTGGGTAACATTGAGGGGGAGATTGTTGGCAAAATGGTCAGCGCTCCCCTTGGGATTCGTGACATGGCTTAACTACCTCTTGTGTCTTCTATAAGTCTAGTGGTTGTATCAAGCATTAAAAGGTTGATCTTTTGGTGCAACGACAACCACTACTTGTAACAAAAAATACACATAATGAGGGTAATGTAGCATTATTATGACAATACACATAGGGTATTATTATGATTACCACCAAGATAATGTCTACACCCACCATAATGCATATCTAAACTTAATTAATATCACAAGCATAAGAATGCATTCATAGATATCACCATGTAGTTATATCTAATCACTATGAAATATAAAGTCAAATTCCATGAATATATCCATAAGGCTACACAAGTGCCAAGAACCACACAAAAAAAATTCATAAACTATAAGAAGGGAGTATACCAAAGAGTCCTGGAATGAATCAATATGATATAATATAAGTGATCAAATTAAGGTACAATGCAATTAATATCCATGACAAATGATAAGAGGATAAGATAGGTTTGGGATTCAATTTGGTTACTTCCTTCAAATGAATGCTTTCATTATGTTATATGTGTAAATGTGTTATGTATCTTTATTTCAATGAATAAATTGAAATCACCAAAGAAATCTTACCATCGATTCAATTTTTTATTTTTTCATAATAAAATATTTTCTTCCTATATTTTGTTATATGTATGTAATAACATACCTACACAAATGTATTGTCAACCACTAATCATTTGATTCATTATAGAAAATCACAAAGAATTGAATCCGGTTGATTCTTTTACCGAGCGAACGACAGGGATCGAACCCGCACGTGGTGGATTCACAATCCACTGCCTTGGAACCACTTGGCTACGTCCACCCCAAACTAATTGGAAATATTTTTCTATGGTCATTCCATTTCAAGAATGGTTCTAAGCCCCAAAAATGAACTAATAATGAAACTATTCTATTATTAGTTAGTTAATAATTTATTGCAAGATTAAATAATGCAACTCTTGAACAAGTTAGTGACATTTTGTTTATTGAAACAATAATAGTTTTGGGTATTCAATTTAAGATTTGATCCGATAATTATTATTAGATTAGATATTATGCATCCATGGCTGAATGGTAAAAGCATCCAACTCATAATTGGGAATTTGTAGGTTCAATTCCTGCTGGATGCACAGTAAACAATTATTGTGCTCTGCTCGCAATAAATTTAAATTAGATAGAAAAAGTAGTACCAGACCCTTTGGTTTTGGTATTGCTTTCTTTTTTGTTTTTCAAAGATTGAAATACACTAAAAATCTAGAGTAATTAGCTATCTATAGAATTAGCTTCAATAACAGCTAGATCTAGAGGGAAGTTGTGAGTGTTACGCTCATGCATAACTTCCATACCAAGGTTAGCATGATTAATGATATTGGCCCAAGTGTTAATTACATGACCTTGACTGTCAACAATAGTTTGGTTGAAATTGAATCCATTTAAGTTGAAAGCCATAGTGCTAATGCCCAAAGCAGTAAACTAGATACCTACTACTGGTCAAGCAGCTAAAAAGAAATGTAGAGAATGGGATATCTATACACCCGTCCCCAATAGTGGTTGGTAACACCACCCAACCATAAGGAACCCTTAGGACCTCTCTCACCATGCTCACAAAGATAACCATGTGGCCCACACATCACAAGAAAGGTACACATACAAGCCATACACAACAAAACATGATTACATCACTACATATCAGTCAAGCAGTAATTCAAAGGCACTAAAAACACACAAGTAATGAGGCAACAACATATATCCACAAACTCATTGGACAAATGAGTGGGTGCTTAGTCCAATAAGGGGAGTGTCATCACATATCCTAACAGGGAATTAAATGATCCATCACCTCACAGCACCATGACTAATGTGGTGCCAATAATTCTATAATCAATACGGGGAACAAAATGTCCCATCGACTTGCCACACTATGACCTATGCCTTGACATGCCAAAATATCCAAGCCTTGTCCAAATGTCTATAGCTAGTGGGAGTCCACACATACATAGGAGGTATAATAACTATTCTTATCTTAATTATGTGTTTTCCCCATTAATTTTAATCAGGTTATCACTTGATTAAGGAATCCACAGTAGGTTATCCTAATGCCTTTGTGCCCTGGTCCCCCATTAAGAGGCACTCCCATGGTTGTATTAACACCGAATCAAGCACACACACATAGCATAACATGAGGTCTATCCACATCCATACAAGCATGGTGGTTTTTTGAAATATTCATTGAAAAAATTATAGGGAATTGTTTCTAATAGTTATTTTCTTTCTTTTTCTTTTATAAAAAATAGTCCTAGCAATGCGAAGTATAAACACAAAATGTTTTTTAATACTACCGGTATAGAATTGGTGAAGTTTTATTTTTTGTTGTTATCCAATATAAGGGTCGTTGAATTTGATCCACACAATATCAAAGATTTCATGGCTCATATATGTTTTGAAAGTTCCATTGGACCCATTGCCTATTCCATCTTGTATATTTATAGTTACCCAAAAAGATCTCCACAAGTACATTTGTCTTCACATGTATTTGACTAGGAAGAGTGGTTGTATAGGTATATAGTCATATGGCACTATAATTTTCTGCATATTCATCTATTGCATTTAACACTATGGTTTCTCTTGGAACTATGATTGCATTTTACTATTATGTCCATCCATGTCATTCTTTCTATAGAAGAGGAAAGGTAGTGTTGGGTCTAATGGTGTTTGGCATAAACATTTTTGGTTGAGGTAGTTAATATAATCATTTGTTTGTATGCCTTTGTGTACTCTATTTATAATTTGAATGAAACATTCATCTTTTTGTTACATTTTATTTTCCAAGGAGTATCACTTTATGTTGTCTTCCCAAAAACTGTAAGGTATTAAATCATTATTTTTTGGTTTTCTATCAAAGACAATGGAGTCTACTACAAGTTGGGTTTGATATAGATCATTATGTTTCCAAAATATGCAGTAGGTGCTTGCAAAATATCACATAATCATTTATCAATATAGCACAAACATGTCGATCCTACTAAGGAGATCTCATCTATAAGGAACACTTGCAGTTGATCGTAGTGCTTGGTCATTTTGTCTAATATCTCACTTTTTAATGGAAGGAATTTAGATTTGTTTAAAGGTATTTGAAAGATTGAATGTAATGTCAGTCCACCTATATTGTATTCTAATTTTCTTGTATATATAATGATTAAGCATTTAGGTTTATTAGGATCATTGTCAATGGAGTTGTTGTATATATGTAGGAGTGCTTGGTATATGGATTTTGTAGTGAAGGTATTTCTTATTCTAGCTCCACATGTTAGGAACAAATGGATTGGAGTTTTGATGTCTTTCATTTTTTCATTACAATGCCTTTGACAATTTCTTTCTCTTTATTTAACATCTATCTTAGTTTGAATACTTGGTGTTGTCAATTATTTGTTGATGTTTACCTATTTCCAATCCACTACAAGGTATGTTTTTCAGTTTACTATGTGCCATGTTTTCAACATCCACCTCTACGTCATATAGTTCTTTAGGTTTAACTTTTTTGGATCCCATATTTTTGTTAAATCTTTCTCCTATTCCTTTTTATTTAGATTGTTGACTACTTCTTCAATATTACTCGATGTACAATTTGTGTTAAAACAAAATTTTGCACTGTTCTTGTTTCTTTTTTTCTCATGGTAAGTATATGAACTTTCCCAAGAGTTGAAATTGTGTTTCAATGTGCTCTCATTTATTGTAAATGGAAGACAAATTTGTCATTTCTCTCTGTAATGGTTTTATAAATCAATATGTATATTGTAATTGATAAAAAATATTATATTTGGCTTTCTTCTTGGCTCAATTTCAATTCCTTTTTTTGTCATACTTTGAAACAAATTCTAGGAAACATATGTGTGAAATAGTTTGAGGACGTCTCAAGTAATAGTCTATTAGGGTTTGGGCTATCACATTTTATGACTCATTTGATTCATTGCTCAATTATTTGATATGTTTTAGTACAAATATTTAGTCATTGTATTCTCTTGTATCAATGAATATACATTTTTTTGAACTATAATTAAGTGGAAGGGACAAAACCAAGTGAGCATCCTATTGTGGTGACATGCATTGTATGTTGAGCAATGCATTTTCAAGTTTACTTATCATTTGAATTGCATCTATATTATCTCTCTGGTGACCATCATGTATTTGTTTGAATACATGAGTCATTGAATTATCAAAATTTTCCATGTACAAACTATAGTACATCGCTGCAACATAAACGTTGATCATAGAGTGTGCATTTGTATTATCTCTCCATAGTTCAGGAATTTGTTTTGAAAACTATTTTACCATGTTTGTGATGTCTCTTTGAATAAATAGAGTTAGATTTTGTATTATTCACCTCACTAATGTGATGTATTCATTCTCTAAAATATTTATTTCATTCAAAACCATCTCAAAAGTGACTAAAATGTCATAGTTTTCTTTTTGCAAAATTGAAAAGATAATTGCAGCTTTCACAATTATGGTTTCTCTCTTTTCCAGTAATAGTTCAAGTATCATTCTCTCTGGTAATGGTGAGATTGGAAAAATGTACCTACAAGCTATTTTTTAGATCTTCTACATTGTCTCATGTGGTGATTCCTATGTAGCATAAACAAACTAGTTTCTAGGTGATCAGTGGAACATGTAATGTTCTCGTCAACAAGCTTTATGATATCTATATTTCTATCTCTATCGTAGATTAGTGCCTTTTAAACCTAAATTAGGAAATACTTATGTTCATTTTCCTGATTCAAAAAATTAGTTACAAAGAAATAATTAATGACATCTCCAAACAATGAGTTATCCACAATTATCATTTTATTCATTGCATTTATCCTATGTCTATAATATTATGCATAGTTAACAAGATCCCTTTTATATGGAATGATTTTTTCACTCTCATTGTTACTATTAGATTATTGATATTGTTGTCTTGGTTGATGTAAATTGTGCAGCTATTGAAGTGTGTTTGTTAGAGGATCCCAATTCTATTCAGAACTAGTAAAAGTGATGAAAAATGTAGGTATCTCTAGTTGTCACATTATTGCAAATATATTTTTATTTAGATGCTAAGTATAGTTTAGAGATATTCTAATTATCTTGAAGTCAACATACCCAATGCCCAATTTCATATTTTTTTAAAGTTGGGTTTGTTTTTGACATTCTTTGCCAAAAGTTTTCTTCCTTTTATGGCCTCTCCTTATTCTTACCCACATTGTAGAAAAGACTTGGTGTATTCGTATCTTAATGGTCTTGAAAAATAAATTTGTTGTGTGGAGTAAAAATTGTCTTTGTGAATGTAATGACTTTCATTGTGCTATTTTTTGTTAACTAAAGCTTTTATTTATGTCATGATCATGTGGCTTGCCAAAGAATAGCATCATGAAACTCATCTCTTTGACATATTTGTCTTTGAATATTCCTATTGGATAGTAATCTCGAGAAGGAGAAATTTCAATAATTTTGTCCTCCATGGTATGCATACATCTAGAGTCAGTAAATCCATGCATCAAACTTTCACATGGATTGTCATTTTCTATGTCACTTTTTGACTCAATATCACTTGGACTGCCCTCACTATTTTTTTTGTTTTTGCCATTGGCTTGTAAGGTCTATTTCCAATCTTCATTTATTTAGAAAACTTTCATTTTGTATAATATTGTTCTACTTAATTCAGTCAAAGCATGCATGATGATATTTGATCTCACCATTCCTTTTTAAAATGCATTTTTATATTCCAAATGTCTTTTCAGACAAACATCAATTATCTATGTGTTAGAAATTGATTGTGGTGGTTCATTTTGTAAAACATTAATGTTAACAAGAACATTAACAATGGAACTAATAAGGCCCATTTGAGATCTTTTGTATTCTAATTCCCAAATCTTTGCGAACACAATTTTGAGAGAAACTAGGCTTTTTTCCAACTTTGTCAAAATATGCACATGTTGAAGTGGTTTATTGGTTCAAATGTTCTGTGGTGTCGTGCACTTTGGAATTAATCATTTTTTCAAAGAAGTTTCACATGTTCAACAAACGTTAGTGTTGGAAATTTGATGATTACATTGTATTAATTTATAGTAGACAATTTCTCTTTTCTTTTAAACACTCTAATGTCTTTTTAAAGTATAAGAGTTGGCAAACTGTACAAGCGTGTTTTGGGGTGTACTTTATTATTTTTTAAAATTTGTCTATTATTGAAAATGTTTTTTTGTGCTTTATGTTCCTCTTTTTTATTAGTACTTTCCAATAGGCTAGAAAGTACTATTGCAATAAATTTTGGTTTTCTTGCTTTAACTACTGATTAAAACAAGTTGTATGGACCAATCATTATTTAACATATTTTTTATTTTGTTATAAATTTCATGTTTTCTATAGTGAATATGCAATATTTTTAAGTTTATAAATTAAGAAAATTATTTTTTGAGCATATGATTGGTTAAATTGATTTGAGTCTTATACACGAGATTTTCTGAATTAAAAATTTGAACAATTTTATTAACAACTACATAATTATAGCCAACATTCTAGGATTCACCTTTTTGTTAAAAGTATTTTTAAAATAAATTATTAAAGCCAACATAAGTATATGAGTATTTTATGTTGTACAACATTAAGATATATAAGTACTCATACACTTAAAGCCATATGATTCACTATTTTATAATGAGGAGGATGATTATCTGATATGGAAAAAGGCACGAAGCGGTAGGTACTCAGTTAAACAAGGCTATCTATCTCTTTCAAGGAATATAATCTCAGACAATAACATTTTGTTTCATTTTTTTTGGCACAGCTCGGTTCTGCCTAAGGCTGGCTCTTCACAACAGAATCTTATCAAGAACTAGATTGTAGAGGCTAGGCATTTCTGATAGCTTTTCTTATGTTCTTTGTGGAAAAGTTATTGAGGATATTGATCATTTGTTAGTTAACTGTGAATTATCCAATGAAGTGTGGTGCTGGGCTCTTCAAAAACTAGGTTGGAAAGGTCCTCTTCATAATCAACTTCATCTATTTCTCTTCCAATGGCCACTTCTCCATAAGGATTCATTTTTTTCTTGCATATGGAGGGTCATTCCAGCAGCAATTTCTTGGTGTCTATGGTGGGAGAGAAACAAGAGGATCTTTAGGAAGGAAAGCTGCATGGTTCATCAAGTTATTTAGCTTGTCGAAGCTTCTATCTTAGAAATGGTCAACTCCTATATCTCTAGGTCCAAGTCTTTATCTTCAACCTTCATAGCTCAAGATTCCAAAATAATTAACAATTGACATAGAATCCATATTCCATTTAAGTGACTCTTGGTAGGTAAAAAGACAAAGAAAGATATCATAAGGGATGTCAAATGGAAGCCCCTAGATATAGGATTTGTTAAACTCAACTTTGATGGATCCTCCAAAGGAAATCTAGGGGTCTCAAGAGCAAGATGGGTTCTTAGGGACAGTCGTGGGTGTATCCGTTAGAGATTTTTCTTATAGGATCAAACTTGGAAAATAGGTATACTTGATTCTCAGTTTAATGGATTCTCAAGTTTGACAAGAAATAGTCTAATTGATGAGGATTGGATAAGATCCTCCTTCTTCTTTGAGCTCCATAGGACTCAAGTAGGTATTGCCTAGATAATTTACTATATTTCAAGTAGAACTTAATGGTGGATTTGGTTCCTCACTGCTATGTTACTATGCTTCAAATTATTTAAACAAAAGATCATTCTGCATGCGACTGATAATATCCTGATATAGAGCATGACAAGGGAAACCACAAATGCAATAACATATAAAAGTGGCATAAGGATGTTTATCCTTCTTCTTTTTCTGAGTTTTACTCAAGGAAGGCTAACCTTTTGGATTCTCTCTCAAAGGAATCAACAATGTGAACTATATCACCTAGATACAGTCCTATCAAGATATGCAAGAACTTAAAAACACAAATGTACTGGTAATTATATTTTATTCTTGATGAAATAAAGATAACTACATCACAGAAACTAGACTAGTGCCTAATCCTTGGGCGAATAGAGTCTTTAAATGCACATCCATAGGAAAATTTAAAACTAGATACAATAGAATGCCTTGCAACCTACATGCAATTTGAATAGAATGCCTTATAAAATATTTTGTCAATCTTATATTGTTATTATCAAAATCCTAACAATTATGTTTACTCTCTGAAATTGCTTATGAAAATTTAATCCTTTCCTTGAAAGACATTCATAAACAACTAGATAAATTGCCTTGTAATAGGTATATTTTTACATGCCTTAAAAATAAAATCATACAAGAGTAAAGCATAAAAGCAAAGAGACAATAAAAAAATGAGATAGCAATTGTAGTGTATTTTATTAAAACTTTTCCTATTTCAATACATACAAGATTTTGAAGCTTAGAAGTCTTAGACATAGAAAAGAGAAGTCTACTCTGCAAAATTTGTATTCATCTAATCATCGTTACAAAAGAGAGTACATCTCCTATATGCAGCTAAACCATCTTGGAATCCTTTAATGAGTAAGGATGCAACAAGCTTCAAATGGTTTAGCCCTAAACCTAAAACAAAAAAGACAAAAATTACAAAGTAGCCCTCAGGTGGTGGAAAGACAAAAATCTTTTGGACTCTTTTGATATCTGATCTTTTTGTTTGATAACTGACACCTTTGTCTGGAGATATTCTTGATAGCTTCACTGAGTTATTACAAAATATGGTGACCGCCATTTTAGGCTAACCTACACCATTCTTCATTAATAGCTATCATCCCTATGCTCATCGATTAGGTGTCAGATATCCAGATGTCCTCTTCACTCTTTATCAATTGCATTGAGGTCAACTTTTGCAGGTGAGCCCAACTAAAGATCTAGCATATTCATGTTAAAGAAAGGAAATAAAGTTAAGAGATAGTTTTTGGGAATTTGATTCACCAAAAAGGTGAAGAGAATATCCCTAACTCTTTCTTAATTTCCCAAACACAATAAAAAATGTTCAATTACCAACCCACTAACTAGAGAGAATTGAGTATTGCTACTCTTTTCTACAAACAAGGGGTTTTTCAATTTTATGTGCTTTATTTCCTTAACCTTTCTTTTTAATCAAGGAGTTTAACATTTTTGGCATTCTGATTCACTAAAAGAAGTGAAGAGCATAGGCCTAATGTTAAATTTCCTCAAACAAAGATAGGCTATTTTTTAATTACTAGATTTTGAAAACACCAAAGCCACAATTTAAGTACAAAAATGACAAAGTTTTAAGGCTTACCTTTTCCTTGTAGCTAGAAAAGGCTAGGGGCATTTTTGAATTATTTTCATGATTTAATGCTTACTTTGGTGATCGTTCCTTTCCAATGTGTTTTTCCACCAACAAGTTAGTCAATAAAGCCAACCAAAGTGAAGGAAACAAAGATACAAATTGAAGAAACAAAGACAAAACTGAATTTTAAGCCTTACTTGCCAAATTTAAGAAAAACTTGATTAAGGTGCAAATATCCAATTTAATGAAACAAATTTTCTCTTGTATGCTTCTACAACTTTGAGATAATGATCAAATACCTCTCCTTCTTGTTGCAAATTCTCAAGAACTAGCTTAATGTGAGCAATGTTCTCCCTTTTAATCTTCCTTGTCAAAGCTTTGCCTTCTTTATTGAATCTTCTCTCTGGATTTTTTATTTTTTGGTGATTAGTCATCCTACAGAGTCATGAAATTCATTTTCTAATAGTCAAAATATAAAACTTTGTAGTTTATTCAAAAGTGCTACATAAATGATTAAAAGCGCTATTTAATTGTTTAAAAATGCTGCAGATCAACTCAAAAGTGCTATTTAAACTTTTAAAGGCACAGAAACAAATAATAAAAGTGCTAAATAATCAAGTAAAGGCCTCTGACAGTAAGTGAAAGTGCTGGAGAAATATGCAGATGCGCTCGATAGTTACGGAATAAACGCTATTTGAATTTAAGATAGAAGTCAAAAGGATTTAAACACACTATTTGACTGTGCAAAGGCACACAACTTTGTCATGGAAGCTCTAAAACAGTACTCAAAAGTGCTGTTTAAATGCTCAAAAGTGCTATTTCATTACAAAACCGAGAGTTAAACATGCAAAAATTTGAACAAAAATGAAGATTACAAGATTTTTGGAAAGTGAAGCCCACTGCCCCACGGTGGGCGCCATTTTGTGTACAAGGAAATGTACCTTCGTAGAATTAGTATTGAACAATAAATGAAATAAAAACTAAATAAACTACAATAGAAAATCTATTTATCAAATGAATGAACAATTAAGCATCCTATGGCTCTCTAACTAAGAGTGTTAATGCGAAGCTCTCAGCAAGCCTCCATTAATGATAGTCCTAGAATAAGAAAATGTGATAAGATAAGCTAATTAATTCAATTCCAAATAGAAATGCTCAAATTAACTTCTAAATTGCCTTTCTAGCTATAATTCTCAAGAGGTTAGATGCAATTCTCATATTTGTGGATATGAATTATGATTGATTTTGGTCTTCCTTTTATAGATTTATGCAAGGAGAGGGGGTGTAGTAGAGTTGATCAT
This sequence comes from Chamaecyparis obtusa, assembly GCA_027943335.1. Lineage (NCBI taxonomy): Eukaryota > Viridiplantae > Streptophyta > Pinopsida > Cupressales > Cupressaceae > Chamaecyparis > Chamaecyparis obtusa. Next base: position 980,607 of record BSBK01001011.1, read on the forward strand.
GATTAAGCTTGAGTTGAGTCTTTGGTTCCACCCTTTGAAGGAAATTTAAATATTGTGTCCTCAAAGCTTGGGACAAGAAGACAAGATGAGTGGACAAGATGCTCTTTTAATTTGAGTGATTGAGATTCATTTTAGCTTGATCCATGTGAGTTCATTTCCTTAAATCCCATTGGTTGAGGCTTTTTCCTCCCATTTGGTTGTTGAGAGAAATTAGGATTTAACAATTGATTTTAATTCATTTATTTAGCCATGTGCACCTCTTGAATGGGTTAATTTGATTTAATTCCAAACTATACAATTAATTGAATTAATTGCACATTGATTTGATTTAACTTGATTAAAATGCTCTTGATTTTGATTTATCTTGAATTAAAGCTTGATTTTAATTTTGATTGGCTAAATGTTTGATTCGATTCAATTGCTTTGATTTTTCCTTGATTAATCACATGAATTATCTTGTTCAATTTTCAGTGATTATAGGTATCCCTTCATTATTGACTTGGACCAGGTCCATATTTTCTTCAGTCATTAATTTGGCAAGGCCTAGTCCTCTTACTAGTTTAGTAATATGGATTTCCAAGTTGAACTCTTGAATTCTGGTAATCCATTTTCATCTCTTTCCAGTAACCTCTGACTGTGTAAGAAAATCCTTGACTGCTACATGTGGGACGTATGCAATGACCTTTGCACATACTAGATAAGGCCTGAATGACTTTACCACTTTTACTAATGCATATACCTACTTTTCCATCATCTCATTATTTAATTCAGTAGCTTGCACAAATTTACTAAAGAATGCAATGGGATGTTCAAAAATTTTCTCATCTTTTTTCAATAATACAACAACAATTGTATGAAATGAGGCAAAAGAAAATAATGAAAATGGTTTGCTGTAATCAAGGGATTTCAACACTGGTGCTTCTTGAACCACCTCTTTAATTTTTTCAAAGGCATTTTGTGCTTCTTTTGTCCATTGAAACTTTGCATCCTTTTTTAACATCTTGACTATTGGTTTTACTATTTCTACGAAATTGGCAATAAATCTTCTAACAAAATTGATCTTTCTTAAAAAAGATTGCACACCTTTGATGTTTTTTGGGGCAGTGACCTTCCAAATAGCCTCTACTCTTTCTGGGTCAATAGTTACCCCTTCCTTGGATACAATGTGACCTAACAACTTCCCTTCCATAATAGAAAAGTGACATTTTTTTTGGATTTAGGGACACACCATAATCTAGAGCTTTATTAAAAATCTTTTCAAGATGACCACATGAATCTTCTACCTTCTTTGAATATGATGTCATGTCATCTAGATACACAACCATGAACAGAACAATATATTCCTTAAATGCAACATCCATGGCTCTCTGGAATGTTGCCCCTACATTTCTAAGACCAAAAGGCATTTTGACATAGACATAGGTCCCCCATGGGGTAGTGAATGTAGTTTTAAATTGTTCAGACTCTTTAACTAATACTTGGTTGTAACTTGAAAAGCCATCCATCATAGAAAATAGTTCACAACCAATGACTTTGTGCAACATTGCCTCCATATTAGGAAAAGAATAGTTATTCAAAGATGCAACATTCAGATTTTTGAAATCTACACAACCTAATATCACTATTCTTCTTTCTAACTGGAACACGGTTAGATACCCAAGTTGAATGCCTTATGGGTTGGAGTATTCCTGCATCACTCAACTTAACTAGTTCTTGCTACATTTTGGGAGCCAGTAATGGATTGATAGGTCTTTTTTTTTTGTGTGAATGGTTTCACATCTTGCTTAAGTAGGATCTCATGCTAGAAAAGGTCCTCCCTATAGGATTTCAATTCATCATAAGACCATGCAAACACATGCTTGTGTTTCCTCAATAATTTCATCAAATTATATATTACATGAGGATCCAATCTTTTCCCAATGTAAACCATTTTAGGTGTGTTTTCTGATCCTAAATTCACCTCTTCTAAATCTTCTACCTTAGTATTTCTAGTTTTTAACATGTGATTATTTTGATTACTATACAATGCTTCCAGTTCTATCAAACCTTTGGAAATGTGATTAGTACTTAACTGAATAACTTCACTTCCCAAGACCATATCTTTACCATCAACTACCTCAACTAGGGCATTGCAATCTATAAGATAATCTTCATAAATGTCAAGGCACTAAATAAACCTTAGAATATCATGGTCATCTTCAAAAACCTACTAGTTGTAAATGTTATCCAGAACAACTGGCCTACTTTTAACCTCTACTATTGATACCCCAATCAAAGTTAAATCATCTTTTTTCAAAGAAACATTAGCTAAAAAATCAGCCATAATATTCTTAGATCTTTCTACCCATCTAATGTTGAAGGCATCAAATAGTTTAATATGATGCCAGATAGCATGTTTGTACATTTTTAGCCTATCATTTTTTACATCATATCTGGATCTAACTTGTGCTACAATAAGTTTAGAGTCACCATAAACTTTTAAACATTTTATTCCATGTTTTGTAGCAACATTCAGTCCTAAAAACAATGCTTCATATTCAACAGTAATATTTGTACATTGAAAAGTCAATAAGAAAGAATACTTGAATGTGGTACCTAATGGAGATATGAATAAGACTCCAGCTCTTGAGACTTCTTTTGAACAAGCTCCATCAAAGTACATTTTCCATAATCCATTTTTCTATTTGTTTAGTTCTCCAACTAATGGATCTGCATCTTCATTTTGTGGAACAACCTTTTCCACTCTAAAGTTTTCCATATCCACATCCACACAACAATTTAAATCATCAACATTATTTAATTCAATCATGTGTGGGGTCCTACTTTCTCTGGATACCTTAATGTTATTTCCATCAATGTTGAAAGTTGCATAAGACAAGTCACATTGAATACTACCTCCCATTCAAGCACTCCATTTTCTTGACAGTAGCATTCCATATTGAGGTGGGATATCAACCACTAGGACACTCATAGTCAACAGCCTGTTTGGATATGTTGCCAACCTATAAGGTAACACCTTAATTTTACTAATAACTAGTACCTCTCTTGAATCCATGGCTTTACATCTCCCATGAGGCGTATCAACTCTCAACCCTAATGATTTCATAACTTCTGCAGACATAACAATGTTAGAAGCTCCTGAATTAATCATACAATTTCTCAATAATTTTCCATTGATAACTAAAGATAAAAAGAAAGGATCAATTGTCCCTGACATAGTAATGACAATATTTGTGTCCAAATAGATCTAACGAATCTTAGAAATATTCTCCCCACACTGATTTTGATTTGAAATATCTACAAAGGCAATCAACTTATTAGCTCTACCAATACTTTGGGCATCAGTGGGAATAATTCCATTTACCCAATTTAAAGCCTTCTCTTTGTGTTCCTCTATTCTCATCATTTCTAGTAAAGGGACCTTGATAGTGATTTGTGACAATAGTTTTCTCATGTCAATTGGGACATATTTTGAGTCAACTACATCTTGCCTTATAATAGTCACTTCTTTATTTTCTTCATGTGTAGACAGGTTAGGATGATCTTTGCTTTGGATTTTAACCTCTTTCTGAAAAGAGGAAACAACTTCCTCAAGGGGTTTAGTCTTTACTTTATAATCAACCTTTGGGGTAGTAAATGTGACATTATTTTTTTCATTGGTTTTGTTAACAACCTCAACAACTTTCTAGTTATCTTGGGACTATTTAACACCCTTTTCTAACTTCTCGATGAATAAACCAGTAGGTTTATGATTAGGATCACCTACCATTCTATTTCTCAGATTGTAGTTTCTCTTAGCTTGTGTGACCATGTCTACAGTTATTTGTGCAATCTCTTCATCAGATGGCCTCCTTAGAATAATTGATCCATCATCTTTCAATGTGTTACATTGGAATACACTATCCAATTGATCATTTTTCTCATTTGAAAAAACCTGTTGGTGATATGACTCATTTCTAACCTAAGAATTAAAAATATCTTGATTCTCATCTTCTTCAGTAGAGTCAAACTCATCCCAAAGATGTGAGGAAATCATACCACAACCCTAATCATCATAAGGCTCTTCTCCATTACTTTCTTATTCTCCATCTGCAGAGACACTTTGAGCAACTGCACAATAATTAGGGTCATGTGGTGACTGACATAAAATGCAACAGGGGACATCATCAATCATATTCACTAATTTTCTTTGCAAGGGATCATGAGTTTTATCATTTGGTTTATCTTTTCTCTCAGGGAGTATAGGCTTTCCATCTTTCCATTGAGTATTGTAAGGATAATTTTGCACCTTGGTAGCTTATTGAAATTGTTGAAAGTTGGCCTATCATTTCCTACCGCCCTACTATTCCTATTTTCACTAGGCTTTAAGTCCTTTATAGATTTTAAAATTTGTTTCAAGCTATCATCTTCTTTTGGTTTTGCATCAGACTTTCTTGTTTCTTTTCTATTAGGAACTAGTGGTTTATAGTCATCCCTTCTTCCTAGCTTTCCTGATATTCTTTGGTTGCTTTCTATGTTGATGGCTAATTTTTAGGCTTCAACAAGATTTATAGGGTTTTTATCCCTTAGAAGGTATCCCATTTTCACATCAAAGGAATTTAAATAAGTGACCAAACATATTTTGTCATCCAGCCTAATAATTTGTAATAATTTATGCATGGCTTTTTGAAATCTCACATTAAATTCAACAACACACTCATTTTGGTTCTTATTGATGTTATTGAAATCATTTAACATGAAACCCTCATTCATTTTGTCACCATAATGTTCCTTAAAACAATGCTTGAACTGATCCCATGAACCTATACTGGCATGTGGTAAACCTCTGAACCAATCTCTATAATCTTCAATTAAGGATTGTACAAATAGTTTCATTATCACATCATCAGGTTCTATATTGTAATCATCTATCACATCAATTAAATTATTTAAGTGTTCCTCACAAGTAATAACATTACTACCAGTGAACTTTGGGTGTTTTTTCCTAATTTCATCAGGGATAGGGTTGGGATATCCAGGGATACCACAAAAGACTAGTTGCTTATATATTTCATGAACAAGCCCTAATTGAGATGGGCTAGAACCTTGAAATGTAGATGTCTGAATATTTGAAATAGTAGAAACCTTAGGGGCTCCTGGAGGGGGAATATTTTTTGCAGTATTTGCAATATTTCCACCTTGTACCAAAGAAGTGTAAACTGTATTCGTAGGTTCTGAAGATTGTCTAAGAAACTCAAATTTTCTTTTCATTTCCACTATTGTAGCTTCTAGCTATGCCTTTTCTAACTCTTTGGCTAATATTTCCTTTTCTCTTTTATCCTTTTCAAGGTTAGCATCTAACCTTAAAGCTTGATCTAAAGGATCTCTGGCATTGACATGTTCATTGATTGAAACACCTACATCTTTCTATTTACCTTTATCTTTGGGATTCCTTATCTCATGTACCTCTTGGATAACAGGTTATTCCTTTGGTTGTTCAGGTACAAGAGCATAGTTTATAGCTTCTAAATCTAACAAATATCTTTTTAGTTGTTCTACCCTTATCATGGCTTGTCTGATTTTTTCTTCTTTCTCTTTTTCTCTTTTCTTCCTAATAGCAACTTGTTCTCAGATTTTCTTTTCTAGTTCAAAGACTTCTTCAAAAATTTCATCAGAGTCTGGAAGGGTTGTCTCAGATGAAGATTGTTGGGCATGGATTTATTCTTGATGACTATTAGAAACTTGGAGGCCTTGAGGTAATGAGGAGCCAAGGGTAAAGGGAGGAATAAACTCTTGTACATTCCTACTCTGGCTTCTAGACCTTCTTGCATTTCCAAGATGTTTACTAGGGACTACTCTTCTATTATGTTGTGATTTTTTTCACCCCTTTTAGAGGGATAATAATAGTCCTCATACTAGTTCAAACCCAAATCAACTACTTCCTCATATTCAGATGCATTCCCTTCTTGATTTGTTTGGATAGGGTCTTCTTGTCTTGCATTTCCTTTCTGTTTCCATTGGAAAGATATATCATTATTATATATCTCCTTTCTCATCTATCTACGTCTAGAGGTAGCTAGAAGTTCACCTTCCAAATTTTCTTCTAGATGCTCTTTTATCCAAGATCTTGTATTTCTATGACTCATTGTAAAAGTGAATTCTTCAAACAAAACTAGTACATAGAACTTTAGAGAGTCTCCACCCAATTGGATGGAAATTTTGAAACACTACCCTTAGGAAAATAGATGAGCTACTAGAAAAGGAAAGAATGACTTGGAGGGAAAGGAATAACTCTATTTTTCAAAGGTGACTGATTGGTGTGAAATAAGAAAGATAGGAGTCTAGCTCAACTTGGAACCTGCATTACTTATATATAATTGTAACAACTCCCCAGCAGAGTCACTAGTTTGTTAGAGCTTTTTCTTGTAGGATCGAACTTGGCAAATAGGTATACTTGATTCTCAATTTAATGGATTCTCAAGTTTGACAAGAAATAGTCTAGTTGATGAGGATTGAATAAGATCCTCCTTCTTCTTTGAGTTCCATAGGACTCAGGCGGGTATTGCCTCAACAATTTACTATATTTCAAGTAGAACTCAATGGTGGATTTGGTTCCTCACTTCTATGTTACTATGCTTCATATTATTTCAACAAAAGATCACTCTGCATGTAGCTGAGAATATCCTGATACAGAGCATGACAAGGGAAACCACAAATGCAATAACATATAACAATGGCATAAGGATGTTTATCCTTCTTATTTTTTTGAGTTTTACTCAAGGAAGGCTAACCTTTTGGATTCTCTCTCAAAGGAATCAACAATGTGAACTATATCACTTAGATACAGTCCTATCAAGATATGCATGAACTTAAAAACACAAATGTACTGGTAATTATATTTTCTTCTTGATGACAGAAATATAACTGCATCATAGAAACCAGACCAGTGCCTAATTCTTGGGTGAATAGAGTCTTTAAATGAAAATCCACAAGAAAATTTAAAACAAGATAGAGTAGAATGCCTTGCAACCTACATGCAATTTGAATAGAATGCCTTATAAACTATTTTGTCAATATTATATTGTTATTATCAAAATCCTAATAGTTATGTTTACTCTCTGAAATTGCTTATGAAAATTTAATCCTTTCCTCAAAAGAAATTCATAAACAACTAGACAAATTGCCTTGCAATAGGTATGTTTTTACATGCCTTAAAAATAAAATCATACAAGAGTAAAACATAAAAGAAAAGAGACAATAATTGTAGTGTATTTTATTAAAAATATTCCTATTTCAATACATACAAGATTTTGAAGCTTAGAAGTCTTAGACACAGAAAAGAGAAGTCTGCTCTGCAAAATTTGTATTCATCTAATCATCATTACAAAAGAGAGTACATCTCCTATATATAGTTAAACCATCTTGGAATCCTTTAATGAGTAAGGATGAAAAAAGCTTTAGATGGTTTAGCCCTAAACCTAAAACACAAAAGACAAAAATTACAAAGTAGCCCTCAGGTGGTGGAAAGACAAAAATCTTTTGGACTCTTCTGATATCTGATCTTTTTGTTTGATAACTGACACCTTTGTCTGAAGATATTCTTGATAGCTTTATTGAGTTATTATGAGATATGGTGACCACCATTTTAGGCTAACCTATGCCATTCTTCATTAAAAACTATCATCCCTATGCTCATAGATCAGGTTTTAGATATCCAGATGTCCTTTTCACTCTTCATCAATTGTATCACGGTCAAATTCTGTAGGCTTTCTCTTATTTGGCTTGGTGAGTGTGTCCCACGCAGTCACCTCCTCATCTATAGGCCATTGAAAACTTTGACTATTCTACAATTGTACCTTTTGCCTTTCCCATATGGCATCGGTGATCATCTTGACATCTGTAACAAATTTGGTGAAGTCCATTTCAACCTTTAAGGCTTCATCTAAAGTGGCATTAAAGTTGTCAATATCTAATTCATTACTCTCATTAATGAAAGCCTCTTTCTTAGGCAAAAAAGAATCAAAATCTGATTTCCATCTATCTAACCCCTTTATTGAGTCATCCTCAGTCTTGATCGAAGGAATGAAGTTGTTAAAATATGGGCCAAACATAACTACCCTTGCCTCCACTTGGTTTTCTTTTCCTTTAAAAAATGACAAGGTGGCCACAATCCGATCAATCTCCTCACCAACCTGCAAGACTATCTCGAGAATATATGTCCTAAGAGATTGTACAGCTTCCAATCTTTCAAACAGTGATGCTCTAACTGGATAGGTTGCATGATAAGTATTTAATATAGCAACAAAATTAGTTACTTCAATTTGTAACTTAGGAAACTTACTATAGATAATGTACACTATATCTATTTTATCTTCCAAAATTTCAAGTCTATGCTGCAAAATTTTCATTAAGGCATCTAATGCCACTCTATTCTGCTCTATATTAACATGTTCTTCAGTAGCTTCTTTTCCTTCTACACTCTAGTTTTCTGATTGTGGGGGTTGTTCAGGTGGTTGAGGGGAAATTACAAGCATATTTATTATCTGCTATGTTAAATCTTCCACAGTCTTCCCCAATGCCTTTTCCTTCATAATATGTACTTCCCTATCTCTAACAAGTGAACTATAATCTTCAAATAGGTTCTTAAACCTATCTGAGAGTTTCTTGGATTTATCTTCATTCAATCTTGCAAAGTCAGTGAGCACCTCTGAAATTTCAAGGTCACTTGTGTTGTGGATTGACCACACAATTTTATCCCCTTCCATCTTCTCCTGCGCATTTAGAAGAGAAGGCTTCTGATCCTTGGGATAGAGGCTTCACATAGCTAGTGCCTGACTCTTAGGGCTATACCCAAATCCTTTTATTATGTCTCCAACCTGAGTCTTTAAAGATAGATTTATGTTTGGTTTCCTTCTTATTTGGTCTATGATAAAAGTAGAGGCAAGGTCCCAACCAGACACAAGTAGCATTTTGCTAGCTTTTACTAACTTCCCAGCCTCTCCAAAAGTGATTGTTTCAGATTCAAGGTCATAGTCCTTCAAGGTTTGAATGGCTTCATCTGGAACTTGGCCTTTTTCTATGATTTGCACACTTGAAGAAACCTATTGTTGCTTATTCCATATGAGGAAACTCTTGAATTCATTAATCTTAATAAATTCATCATCTTTTAAGAAAGCATCTCCTCTACTATTTCATTTTGTTTCTTCTTCTCTTCTTTGATATTCTTCCTCAATTGATGATCATAAAATCTAGTTCTAGTGATTAGAGCTCCCACTCTATATTTTTTCTTCTCAATATCCCTTACTTGTGAAGGCTCTCCAATTTGTAATTTCTGCCTTTTAAGAGGAGGCTCACTAGTATCATGAGAACTCAAAAGTTTTGTCAAATCCACAATTACATTTTCATCTCCTCCTTGCTCAATAGGGGGTGGCTGTTCCATGGTAGGAAGGCTATGTATCGAATAGACATCACTATCTTCTTCATACTCAGATGAAGAGTGCTTTTCTTTCTCCCTCTCCTTGTCATCAATTAACCCTTCCAAAGAATTTACCAGAGCATTGTAATTGGCCATCATTTGATCTAGCCTTTGTAGATAAGGTAATGTGGGGTAAAAGCCTCCAAAGGGAATTCCCTTTTTCTTCAGTTGTTTCTCAAATGACAACAAATCCTAGAATTTTTGTGCTCTCCTTTGTACTTCATCATCCTATAGGATATTTCTTATAAGGTCCTCCTCAGGAAACTGCTCATGTCTATTGCTTATGGGAATGGTGGGAGTATAAAATTTCCTAGCAATAACATTGAAATCCTTTGTATCTACATATCTATATATGGTAGCATTCATCCTGTAGTGGCCCAACCAATCATTTAGCTTGTTCAATGCATTCTTCCCAATTGTGAAGTTGCAAACTTTGAAATGCCCAGGGGTAAAGGTACCTTTCCTATGGGGGGCCAAGTTCTCTTTATTAGTTAGCATAAGCTTCCAAATAAATTCTAGAACTGCAATCCTTGGTGGCACCAAAAATGGGAGAACATGAGGTGGTTGGGGGCACCCATAGACTTTGATCATCGTGAAAGTTTTCTCATAATAAAAATCACCCCAGTTCTGATTTCTAGTCCACTTGTCAACAAATTGACAAGGCCTTAGTAATTGCAAAACTTTGACTGGCAGCATGGAAAGATTTAGTCCTAAGATGAACAAAATTGGTTGTACTATCCAGTTCTGAAAAGCATAAAAGTCACACTCTTTGGAGGTAAAACTCCATGACCTTATCCAAAACTAGACTAGATTAGGTTGACCTTTCCACATCATTTGAGGCTGGAGGTATTGAAAATCCATGATATTGTAGTTATGATACTAAATGAAATGCATCAATAGTAAGTAATGTATAAATCTAGGAGAAGGCTCCTTCTTCCTAATAGCCTCAAGTCCTTCATGCATTTTATTTATGACATACCCAATGTAGTCATATCCTCTTCTTACATGGAGTCTCTGCGAATCTAGCACCAGCATTAGGATATCAGATGAAACTCTCTCTGCACCACCATCCACTCCCAACACTCTGCACAATCTATATGCAATGTACTTAATATAAAAGTTCAAGTCCTTGTAGAAATAAAAAGAAGTCCCTGTTGTTGCAACAATGTAGTTTATGTTGGATTTTGGGACATGATTCTAGATTTCTCTAGCAACTAGGGTTGACTCCCTAACGTATCTATTTTCCTGGGCCTTTAAATTGATCTCTGTAGCCATTGGGATTTAAATACCAAAAAATTTCATAAATGAATTTCTATCTAATGTGACCAGAGCTGAGCCATCATATTTCCTTATTATTTTTGACAAAGGGTCATATCTATTAGCCAACTCAATGAGCAAGTCTATATCTAGGAAGACATATGGTACTATCAACCTAGCCAACCCTAAGGTCCAAGGGCTTGAAATGAGCACCGGGCTGTCGAAATTCTTATAAAAATACCTAAATAAGCACATTCCAAACACATCACGTGTCTTTGCATCTCTACAAAATCCTAGATCATCAGTGAAAATTTTATCACTGACCTTTTTGTTCTGTGTGGACCCAGGCAGCAAAGTGATGAACTCGTTTGAGTAGATTTCCTTCCCTTTATCCTTAGCTCCCTTACTGGTAGAAGCTCCTCTCATCATTGGTTGACTCATTCTTGATCAACTGAATAAATTCCTGTAGAGACTCTAAAATCCTAAACTATGAAACACTGAGAGACTTAAAAATTTTTTGCAAAGAAATTCTCTCTCTGGCTCTTGAATGCTTGGTAATTTAGATTGAGTAACAGTTAGCTGTATTTATTCTATAGAATTGAATGCATTAGATTTTTTGAGACTCAAGCTCTATAATTCATGTCACTTCCATCATTACTTGGCATGCTCATAACTCAATTCACTAGCCCAGAGCCGAGAAAGTGACAGACAATCAAATTTTGATTTCTGGCGACCTAGCGACTACACAACTCCTCTTAGTCACTGAAAGACTTGGCTCTTTTTTATTATTTTCAGAGATTAAGCGAGTAAAGGGAAATCCTCAGTCCCTGAATGATTTAGTTTTTAAAAACTTATCATGAGACCTAGCGACTGAAGGAAAAAATCATAGTCCTTGAATATCTTAGCCTTTTGTGATTTTATCTGGTGATTAAGAGACCACCGTTAGATCTTAATCTCACGGTCCACCTTAAGTATCTTAATATTTTAATTTTTGCATTCTGAGACTCAACAACTATAGTCAATCTCCTAGTCGCTGCAAGATTTATCATTCACTGATTTCTTCTTGAGACTATGCGACCACCATTAGATCTTAATCTAATGGTCTTCCTTAAGTTTCCTTACCTTTACTTTTCATTGAAAGACTTAGCGACTATAGTGAGTCTATTAATCGCTAGAACTTTGTTGACTTTTTAAACTTTTCCAGAGATCACCCGACTTTGCTTATCTAGAGACCTAGCGACTAAAGAGAAGTCTCTTAATCACTGCAACTCTTAAAAAAATCTTCATTTCATCTCGCGACTTCACGCTAGCCACAGGATCTAAATTTGATGGTGCACATTATCTAAATAAAACCTTTGATATATTTAAAATACATGAGATATAATGCTGACCACACAATCTCAATCCAATGGTAGTCGCTCAATCTCTACAGTTTTGGGATGATATCACCTTTATTAAGCGATTAAGAGACAACCATTAGATCTTAGCATTTGAAGAGGACAATCAATGGTAGTCACTTAATCGCATGAAATTTACTTTGACCTTGACTTTCTAAAGAGATCTGGTGACTGAGTCAAAATACACCGCTTTACTATATTAGGAGACTTGGCGACTATAGTCCATCTCATAGTCACTGAAAGATTTATTACTTTTCCATTTTATCTAGAGATTACCCGACTGAGAGTATATAGGGTTTGGAGACTGGGCGACAATTGTTTAATTTCAAAATATTTTTCAATGTAGTCGCTAGATCTCACAAAACACTTTAGATCCTTCAGAGACTTCTTGACTGAAGGGATTAGCTGAGTCACTTATGAAAAGAGAATATGCTTACAACTTAAAGAGATCGCACGATTGAAGGGTTTTGGGATGTCACTGGACTAAAAGGAATATGCCAGATTTGTGAGGAGACTAAGCGACTGGTCAGGAATAACTAAAAGGCACACACTAAAAGGGGTTTTTAAGTGATTTGAAAAAGTAACAACAAAATAGAACCTGACCAAGCTTTTTCTAGGGTTTTTTTGATTTTTAAGCAACTTTGACCTAGAACTTAGGGCTTTTTTAATCTTTCTTCAAATTTGATCAATTTTCAAGCTCTGGGAATGGAAACTTGCAAGGGAGTTTCAACATGACAACAGGGAAAATTTCAAGGGATAAAAAATTCGAAGGACTACTTTGAAAATAGAGAATACTACCAACAGTATCATCAGGGCAACAAAGAGCAGATTACCCGTGGGTTCTAATAATGTGGCAGAAGCAAGGGCTTTGTTATCTGGTATCCGAGGGGCTTTAGATCTTGGCATTAAGAATATCCATGTTGAGGGAGATTCTTAGCTTATTACTTTAGGTTTATCCACTGGGAAAATTTCAATTGGGAAATCAAATACATCCATCGTGAAGTTTCTAAACTTATTTCCATATTTGAAGACTTCAAAATTTCTCATTGCTACAGGGAAGCTAATCACATGGCTGATTGGGTCATGAATAGAGGTGTGCTCTTGGATTGTGGGTCAGTGGAATGGGATCAAAAGGAAGTTTTTCAGTTACTCTATGCTCACGACTTGCTGGATTTGTTTGATATGGAAGTACTTTCCTCGCAGTCATCCAATTACCCCAGAAGTTAATGGACTGTGGATTTTTTTTGAAATTTTGAAGCTCACGATAGGATGGTCTTCTTATCATTTTGATTTAGACTTTGGGTTGGAAATCTTAGTTTTTGGTTGTACAGGTTGGGTTGCTAGTTATATAGTTTGGATATATAGTTTTTGATGCTCTTGACTATATTGGGCTGGGTTGGTACTCCTTTGTATCGTCTCATTATTGTGGACAATAAATTTTGATTTTTGTACTGGCAAATAAGGGGGGTTTTCTCCCTACTTTCCTCTAGGAGCCTCGCTGAAGCAGTTAATAAAATATAATGGCGATGCCATTTTTATCATATATATATATATATACATATATATGTATTTTAAATAATTAATATAATAATTTTTTTATGATATTCTTTTACTATTTCAATTATGTAAATTCATTATATTAGAAAATGTTTATTGTATTATCATTATAATTTATATATAATATAATATTACCATATTATATATACAATAATATTAATCATATATAATTAAAAATATATATTAAGACAGTAAAATTCATATTGTTCTTATATTTTAAAAAATAATTACAAATGAAATTAAGATTACAAATTATAATTCACAATCAACAATTATTTAAATAAATATAATTAAAAAACTGCTTATTGCTACAATTATAATTATATAAAAAATATACTTATATAATTTATAATTAATCAAAATATATAGAATAAATATGATAAATTTATTAAAATTAAAATTATATTTATATTTAAGATTAAAATTATAATTATTTATAAAACTAAAGGCAAGTACTAGCCACTACGTGGCACTTGTTTCTTGTGTGCTCGTATTTCATCTTTTTATTCATTTACATTTGTGATGATTTCTATGTTCTAACTGTCTTTTGCATTTGCAATTGTATTTCGTGTATTATTTCTAATAAGTTTTTTTATGTTTCATAAAGTCATTGCCAATTTTGTGTGAAAAATTTCCACTCTATCTTTATATTTATAACTATTGTGACTAATTTAAAATTGTTGTGTTCTTGTGTTGCAAATATTATATGCTTTTCTATTATTCCTAATCAATTTTTTAGATTGTGAAGTTTAATAAGTGCTTGATTAAGTTGATGTGTGCCCAACTTAAAAAGACACTCAAAATGTCCATGAAGAGGATTTGTATCATGGAATAGGATAGAGTATATCTCTGTCTCTATTGATGGGTTTAAATGCATATACCTTTTCCTAATTCTCATAGAGAATATATATATTTGAATATTTAACCACCTTGAAAGCCAATAAATACATAATATATCTCCCCACAAACCAACTTCACTATCAACATTGGTTGGTTTAGTAGACAGTCACATTCTTCGTAGGTAAGTGTTATGATCTTTTACATTGTGGTGGTCATATAAAGTTTGAGGATGAAATTAATAGTTGTATGAATTTATTGCTTTTGATTTTCCATTTTGCAAACAACTTAAAAAGTAATAAACTATTCTAGCTCGGGGTTGAAATTATGTATCAAAAATTGAGTAGGAGTTCAAGGGATTCAAATAAGTAGTCTCTAAAATTGTATGTAAATGTATTCAACCTATATAGTCCTTCATGTTTTAGTGTTGTGCCAATGTCACATGTTTGAGTTTGGTTTGTATTTTTATATTCATCTATATCCATCATTTGGAATTTTCTTTTTGAAATCTTGTTTAGATTTGTTGAATTACTTTGAATAGATGGACTTTTGGTGTGTGATGTGAATTTGGGGTTTCTATTATATTTTTTGTATGTGTAATTTTAACTAATTTCTTTTCTTTATTTCACGTACCTTCGTATCTTCAGTGGGAATCAATCTAGTGTTGTTTCAATATGTGTCACAAAAAATGTTTGTTATTGTTAGTATTCTATGTTTGGAACTGACTTTTATTTTAAAACTATTTTCATCAACCTATTTTTTTTTGTTCTTTAAGCATATTAGACTCATACATTTCTATTTTGATACTATTCTAATTTCAAAAGGTAGAACTTGTATTCTTTTGTATGCTAATAGAATTTTGGTTGATTGCATATTTAAGCTTATGAGAACTATTTGCAGTGAGAGATATCACTTACGAAAAGCTCAAAAAGTAAATTTACTCAATATTAATAGTTAAACTATATCAGGTGATAAAGAAACATATTTGTATGATGTAACACCTAACAAACATAGAATCCCTAATATACTAGTAAAGTAAGTGTCTTTATATGAAAAACTTAAAAAGGATTTGGATAAGATTCAAGAGTTATTCAAATAAAATGCAACTAATGTATTGAAGTAGATAGTATGCAATTTATTCACCATATCTACACCAACTAAAGGTGTACTACATATGCAAACCATAAACTATTATATACAAAAGATCATGGAAGATATATCTTGTTTAGATATTAAGATGTATTAGTTCAAATGTATTACATATAAATGTTTGATGTATAAAATAGGTAAAATATTATTAAATATTTTGGAAAATGAGTTATCCTAGATTTTATTGCCAAATTTGATTGAACAAAATAACACGTAATTTCATTTTACAATATTCAATACCTACAAAATAATTTATCATTCTTGACTTTCTTTTTATTTACACCTATATGAAATTATGGTAGATTTGAAAGTGCAGAGAAGAATCACAAAATGTGGTATGTATTTTAAACCTTTTCCAGGGAAAAAATTTTGTGAGTAAAGATCAATTTTAATTGTACAATGTAGTACATGCTAAACCACACATGCAAAATTATAAAATGCACTCTATCATAACATTGACTCTTTCCTCCATTTACAATAACTTAATTTGGATTTGTAAACTTCTATTGCAATCTCTCCACATATCTGATAATTTTTTTGTCCTTTGTTGCTAGAAATTTCACCTTTACCAGTTAAAAAATAATTTCCATTGTATGTGTTCCCAATTGCAACATTGAGATTGTAGTATAGGAAATTAGGCACATTGTCCATTCAAGAAATGGAATCAATTACATTCCTCTTTATGTGTGTGATGTCAGCTTCACAGGAAACAAAAGAAGGATTTGTAGAAGAATAACAAACCTTTTCATTGCCTACAATTTATTTTTAAGGTGAAGAATTAGCGATATAGTCATAACAATATGAATACACACACACACACACACACACACACTCACCTATTTATATGTTTGAACTATTCTTATACTAATTTTATGCACACTTGAAATAATATGAATGAAGCTTGATTGGAGATAATACCAGTGTATTAGTTCATTTGTAAACAATTGGAGTCTACATTTTCCTAGCTAGCCTAAATTGATGTTGAGACATTGGGTGTAGAAATATTACAATTTTATAAAGTATTGGTAGCTTTAGAAAGCCTAGAGAGTCACTACCATCATTCTTGTTATAATGACCACCTTTTTCACTATGTTCTAGAATTTGCATGGATAAGTATCTGTGACCCATGTCATTAAATAAACATGAATGTGGAGAATTATCAATTTTGTGAAGATATTTCACAATATGATCCAAATCATTTGTTGCCACTTGTTTATGATTGTCAAATGATGAAACACTATTTTTATTTTTAATACACTAAGAAGCAAGGTCACTCTAAACATTGCATTTGGAATTGGATTTGTATTGCAGATGATGAATTGTATTAGTAGATGCATAGAGCATTGATTATAATCAAGTATCGGAAACCATTTGTAAAGAGAGAAATGTTATAATTGAATGCATGAGATAAATAAATCAAATCAAATGAATATGCAACCATCAAACCAATAAGTCCTTCCTTATCTTTTCTCCTTCTCTTTGCAATTGTAAACTCTCAGATTTTCTCCAATTATGATAACATGAGAATTTGAAAATCGTGGTTGTAAATAATGAAGAATCACCTTCATTATATAGACTTTCCTTGGATTCCAATAGACAATTATGATTGATTGATAATGAATAGTTAAGACTGATTTGGACTAGACTTGATTGAATAGATTTCTCAGACTAATTAAGAGTTAGTTGGTTGCTTGGAAAATTGATTGATTAGAAGACTAATTAGATTTAACTAGAGTACTGCTTAGATTGATCAACTAAGATAATTGATTGACCAAATGACATAATTGATTAGACAAATGATAAAATAGATTGATTAGTCAGACTAAAAGGTAGTATTAGTCATGGAGGTGGAACTAGAAGAATAATTAACGTCAAATAAATTCAAAATTTATTTAGTTGTGCAAGATTAGGAATAAATAAACTACATTATTTATTTATTTTAAGCAGACATAGTTGACATCATGGGAGTGGAATAATTAAAATTTTTTTATTTCATTCAATTATAGAAGATATAATTAGTAAATTAAATAATTAAAATAATTAATTAATTGTGATGACAAGAGCGATAAATGTTAGTTTAATTAAATAATAAGAAATATTTAATTAAAATTGGGAAAAATATATTATTTAAATAATAAAATTATTTAATTAATACTAAGAAGAATTATTAGACAAAATTGGATAAAAATTGAAAGATTAATGAAGTGGATGTTAAATAATTAAATAATTAATTACAATAATTCCATTATTGAATTTATAGGGAAAATATGAATTTGAAATTAAATTAGAAGAATGGAACAAATCAATTAAATAATTAAAATGATTTAATTAATTAATATAAAAATTAGTGTTAATATCATGCACATGGGATTGGATAATTTTTGGTGTGTATATTTTGCCCCTCTTTGAGACAATGCATTTTCAAGCATTGTTTCAAAGAATAATCAGTGAGAATTATGCCTTGATATGCCCCAACAAGATTGTGATAGACTAGGTAATATGTTGGCCTCTTAAAAAATGAGTGAAAAATAAGGTATAGGGATCAATTTGTTGATAGAATGACTAGGATCCCAACGCAACAAATATATCAAAAAATGGAGGTGTGTGGAAAAAGTTATAGTCTTTGGAAGGTAAAAGGGTACACATACAGTTCAAATAGGAGGGGTTGCACATCCACCGAGGAGGGACATGGGGTATAAATAGGTCCTAGGAGTGATTCATAAGGTCATTTTCACTCTTGGGCTTTCAAAAAGTAGTAGGGAGGAGGAGATCTCTAAGTGAGTTAGCAATTTTGAGGAGAAATGGTGGGCTATGAGGCTAGTGTTCATATCAGCGACTAGGTCAGGACATACCATCCACTAGAGGGCATGCCAACATCGATTAGTATGCGTTAACATATGCATTTATTTTCTTGATTTTTGTGTATGTAGGTAAGTAGGTCCTAGGTCAGAACAAAGCATGTGATGTAAGTGTGGGTCAAATTTGCTACAAGTGTTGGTGAATCAACACATGCACATAGGATAGGTTACACAGTCTAAGTTATAATCAAGTCACAAATAAATTTTATGCTATGTAAGTGCTAGTTTGAAATGAAACAAGTGCTAGATACTGGCGACACACATGTTTGGTAGATGGTACACATGTGTAAAAAGACAAGACACCATTGTATAGGTAATATGATGCAATTTCATGTTACTTATGATAATGTTATTTGATTTATGCAATGCATGTAGGCATTTAGGCTGATGAATTTTATTTATTTTCTATGAATATGTAAATGGACAATGTATTTAGACATGTGACTTAATAATATGGGATGTTTTATGGTTTAGCACTACATATGTGACTAATTTATCTTGTTGCACATGCATTTGTAGATTAGAGATGATGTGTTGATTAGTTAGGAGAATCATCTCAAGATTTTTACCTATAGACACCACTTGGATCAGGAGGAGCATGACCACTTAGATAGGGTGGGATTATCATATGTCACCTATATGCCTAAGATTAGGGATAATAGGAGGCTTATTATGACATTATGTGAGATATGACTTTCAAAGACATCATCTTTCCACTTATCGACTGGGGAGTTTATAGTGATTCTAGATGATGTATATAGGATTATGATGCTTTTTATTTGGGGTGAGAGGGTTGTATATGCACTTTGGGAGAGTTATAGGGTATTGAGTGAGTTTTTTGATATGCCAATGGAAGAGTTAGGAATCTAACACTATGAGATTTGGTGGAGGTACATGGTGACTAGCTATGATGACTTGTTTGGACTACTTTTTGGGTTAGTGGAAGGGATGATGGTACCAATTAGGAGAGGACATAAATTATTATAGGTTGGGGGGAGGTTGTGGTAGGTATCTGGGAGGAGTATAGGGTGTATGCATGAGGTCCATGTATTTTTGTGATTCTCTACTTCCATATGTACAATATAGCTTACCATGGGGCACAATCATTGGGATGCAAAGTAAACTTATTACAAGTTTGGGCTTGGAAGAACATAGCAGTACACCAACCCAATTTTGATAGGTAGGCGATTCAACTAGGACATACATATGACTATTATTATGAGGAAATTGTCCAAAGATAGGTGGGACACACCAAATATTGACATTATTAGTTGTATATACTAAGGGAGTTCATATGGTGCCCATACATAGGTTGCACAATATTGGATGGAGAGGCCAACCAAATCTAGTTTTGGAGACATGGGAGGTACTTTATTGGGAGGACTACCTAGTCATAGAGGATCATCGAGATTTAGTTACCACATAGGGTACTAAAATAGTTTGGAGAGAGACAAGTGGTTCCTATTAGTTCAACTTAGTTTTCCCAATGTAGTAGTGATGTGAGAGGATGAGAACTATTGATTCCTATAGTGATAACAATGTCATATTTTAGAAATCTAGCACTAAGACAATGAGAATGGAGATCTTAGATAACAGATGTAGGGACTACACCTGATTATGATGTGTGGTGTCTACAACATAGACCTATTCTATATACAAATCTGAGAGTAATTATTCCTATAGACATGGATCGAGATATCAAATAGTTATGGAGGAGGGTAGAGAGAAAGGGACATAAGGGTGGTAGAGCTAGGGGATGAGGTTGAGGTGGATGGGGTAGAGGAGGAAGAGATTAAGGATAAGGTTGAGGAGGTAGAGATGGAGGATGAGGATGAGGTAATAGGGATGAGGGAGATGATGGAGGAGAGGATAGAGGTGAAGGTGTAATTACAATAGGTTCCCTAGTGGTTGACCTAGCAAGGGAGGAGATGAGAGAATGTACATTAGAGGTGAGGATGTAAGAGGAGAGGAGTTGATGGAGAAGGAGGAGGCATGTGTTATAAGGAGGATCTCAGAGAGTGAATCTATCTTCTTATTATAGGGTGAGGATATGGATGAGGAGGATGATACTAACTTGATTGATGTGTCCATGGGAGTCTTTAAGGAGACCAGGGTTGTAGTATAGGACATTCCTCTTGGCTAGGATGTGATAGGTCTTAAATATTAGATTTTTGACCACTTAGATATGCACTATGTGAGAGAATATGAGATAACTACAAGATAGACTTGATTCTATGTAGAGGAGGGATACATAAGTAGAGGCTAGGGTAGTGGAAAGAAAGGGGAGGGCTTTAGTATCTAAATTTGTGAAACATTGGTTGACTGGGAGAGTGTTAGTTTTGGAAAGGAGGACAACCACGATGGAGAGGAATAGAGAGGATATGAGAGAATAGTTTTATGCAGCAAAGTCTATGCCATATGATGTAGAGGCAGGTTGGGGGGACTGGAAGAGTAGGATGTCCAAGACTTTATTGTACTATGTAGGCAGAGAGATAGGAAGGGAGATACAATACTAGTTATACCATTACAAGAGTTTAGTTCTTGCTGATAAGAGGGTTCCTAATTAAATAGCCTCTCACATGTCGTAGCAATCAAAAATATCATAGGGTAGTGGGGAAGTTGTACAACCAAGAAGGAAACCACAAACAAATGGCAGTTCCCCTTCCATTCAGCCTAAGGCAGGACCTTCCACAACTTCATAGTCTAGGCCCACTAGTTCAAAGGGTGGAGGTAGTATTAGATGATTTTGATTGCATTGTAGACATCTTTTTACATATATTTTGTGAGCTTGCGAATTCTTGTTAGATCGATATTATGGCATTATATTTTGACACATTTTAAGTTATATTATATATAAATATAAATAAATAAATAAATAAATAAATAAATAAATATAAATAAATATATATATATATATATGCACGTATATATATATACATATATGTATATATATACATATATGTATATATATACATATATGTATATATATACATATATGTATATATATACATATATACATATATACATACATACACGCACACACACATATATATATATATATGTATATATATATATATACATATATATATACATATATATATACTGATGTGAGTGTTCCATGGTTTTCTTGCACAACTTCCAAGAGACCTTGCTTGTCTCTATCAAGGATCCTAATCTCCTCTAGGATCTCCAAAGGCTTAGATGATTAACTAAGGCCTTATCTAGCTCCTCTCTAAGAGCCTCACACCTAGTGCTTCACCTTGAAAGACTAACACCCTTTAGATACTTCACTTCTTCACCTACACTTAGAAAGCTCTAAGTGCCATCTCCACACAAACATCCAATTTCATTAAAGGGGTGCCAAACATGTTAGAAACATTCCCAATGCTTCCATTTAGATCCATTTAGAAGGATCTTCAAACCCTTTTTCACCGGGTTGAAGATTTCACCTTAAGGAGGCCTAATTAGGCCTAAATCCTTGTAGCCCTTGATAGGGTGTTTTCTTGCTTTCTACTCCAAACTTGCCAAATGACCTATAAAAAAATTTGGGGATTCAGATGCCCTTTTGGATTTTATAAAGGATTCTACAAGTTTTAGGGCTTGATGGCCTTCGTACACTGGCTTCCTATAATCTAGGCTTAATAGGGCTAAAAGAGCTATTTCCTAGGACTAGACTGAATACTTGTTAGAAACTCACTCTAATGGATTGGTATAACCACAATCCTCATAACATGACTTGATAGGTTTATATCCCACCTAGGGCTGTACTTGTTCCATACAGTACTTCAAACCCCTTCTTATAACCTTCAATTTAGCACTGTCAAACCTCTAACCGAGCACTCACAACTCACCTAGGGCTTGCCATTAAAAATAGTTTCTTGAAACTTCATGACTCCTAATCCTAGATATGTATAGAATAATGGCTCCCCTAACATATTCATCCACCCTTAGGAAGATCCCATGGTTAGATTTCATGGGGGAGCCATGAAAATCCAAACTAGTCAGGAAAGGACCAGGAAACTCTCCTAAACTAAAACAGTTTATTCAAGGAAACAAAACTACTCAAATGAACTTTCTTACTAAATGAAAAATTATTAGAAATAATGAATGAACACTAATCTAATACTAAATCAAAGTTTTCAACTCATGAGATAACAATGTCATAATGAAATGCTTGGGTTCTTCACATAACCAGAATTGCAGAGCTTCTTTCTATTCACCAAACTTAGTTACAATGATGTCTACCTTGAATATCAAGGCTGAGATAGTCTTAGATATCATTATCCATGTTTTTAGGCCTTTTTGGTTACTCTCCCACTTCTACCTTTGAGGGGATCCAATGTTGTTGAGTTGCATGCAACATTTTCCATTATTGCAAATGTTGTCATAATGGAAAATGTTGTCATGACAACTTTGTAACAACATTTGGCATCTTTGCCTTAATGTTACCATCCTAACTTCTAGGACCTCTAATCCATGTAACTCAATGAACAAACTCCATTTATGGCCTTATGACATCTTTCTAACATCTCACATGTGTTTAGAACACATTAAAGACTCTAATCCAACCTTTAAGCTTCTAAGACTAAGCAAATTAAAAACTACTAACAATGACTAAATTGGTGACCTTAGTCCTAATGACTAACTCACCTAGTCCACAATTTCAATGACCTTCGAAGGTCCAAATAAAACACACCACTCATCTCACTATTTTGACTTGGCTAATTTTAGATACAAGCCAAAATGTCTTAAACTATGGAGGTTAGCCTAGGTGCTCTTGCACCATCCTCCCCTAAACACAAGAGTTCAATCCACCCTTGGATTGAGTAAGGTAGGATCAATCCCAATATTCTTAAACTCTAATTCCTTAACCCATATTGCATTAGCATCAGTTTGACCATGCCTCTTTATTAGATGTTCTTTGTAGTCCTTCTTCCTAGTCTTCTTGTAGACTCTAGTATCTAGTATACTGTCATCTTGCTTAACTGTAGTAGAAGGTAGTTGGAATGCATCCACATCTTGGATGACTTCACTAAGGCTTTGATCCATGTCTGGTGGTGGTCCTTTGTAATGAACCCAGTATGCAATATTAAAGATAGGGGACAATGCATTGTCTTTTGGTAGCTCCACTCTAAAAGAATTTTTCTCATATTTTGCCAAGATAGGACAGGGACCTATCCTCCTCATCTGCAACTTGTGAGGGAATCCCTTTAGTAGTCTCAAATTATTTAGATGTACCATCACCAAGTCTCCCACATTGAACTAAACTTCTCTTCTACTCTCATCCACCTTGGTCTTATGCTTCATAGTGTTCTCTGTGAAAGTCTTCCTGACTGTATCATGTATCTCCTACTTTGCATAAGCAAAATCATCAACATATCCAATTCCCTTCATTCTATCCTTTAAGTATCTTAGCTCATAGAATCCTCTAGGATGTAGACCATACACTATCTCAAAGGGAATCTTCCCTATTGACTTGTTTATAGTATCATTATATGCATACTTAGCTTGGCCAATCAATTGATCCCATTGTTGACCATACTCCTTGGTCAAACACCTTAATATATTTCCAAGGCTTCTATTTACCACTTCGGTCTGACCATCAATTTTTGGATGGTATGTAGATCCAAAGGATAAATTAGTACTTAACCTTTGCCAAAGAGTCTTCCAAAAATGACTCATAAACTTGGTGTCTCTATCTAACATAATACTCATAGGTAACCCATGGATTCTTACTATCTCTTTGAAGAAGAGAGAGGCTATTTGGATGGCATCAATAGTTGTCTTGCATGGCACAAAGTGAGCCATCTTATTGAATCTATCCACAACTACATAAACACTATCCATGCCTTGTCTTGTCTTGGGTAACCCAACTACAAAATCCATACTCAAGCATTCTTATGGCCTAGTAGGAATAGGTAGTGGTTGATATAGGCCTGCATTTGAAGAAGTGCCCTTGGCCTTTTGACATACAATGCAACTTTCCACATACCTTCTAACATCAAGGTTCATTCTTGGCCAATAATAGAACCTTTAAACAAGTTCTTGAGTCTTAGTGATCCCAAAATGACCACTCAATGCACCATTATTCTTTTCCTGAATCAAATTCTCTCTAATAGAGCCTCTAGGGACACATAAATGATTTCCCTTAAACAAAAGATCACTTTGCAAAGTGTATTCAACATATTTTCTATGAAAATGATTCTTGTATTCAACACATACCTTGTAAATGTCTGCAAAATCTTCATCATTTGCATATAGATCTTTGAAATGATCTATCCACATGCTCTTCAACTAAATTTCTTGGATGGCAAGAGCTCTTTTACTCAAGGCATTTTCCACCTTGTTGAGTACTCATTTCTTGTGCTTGATATTAAATGTGTATTCCTGTAGGTATTCAACCCACTTCGTGTGCTTATGACTCAATTTCTCTTGAGAGTTCAAGAAACTTAAAGCTTGATTGTTTGAATACACTATGAACTCCCTGGGAAGCAAGTAGTGCCTCCATTTCCTTAAATCCTTAACCAATGAATACATCTCAAGGTCATAGGAAGAAAACTTCCTCTTAGCTTCACTCAACTTCTTTGAATGAAAAGCCACTGGTCTACCCTCTTGGCTTAAAACAACTCCAATAGCCACATTGCTAGCATCACACTCTATGGTGAATAGATTCTCAAAGCTTGGAAAGACTAAAATAGGTTGGGTAGCTATCTTTTCCTTTAATAACTCAAAGCTCTTGTTAGCTTACTCATTCCATACAAACTTGTTCTTCATACCTCCTTTAATAGTGTCCAACATGGGAGCACAAATAACACTAAATTTCCTTATAAATTTTCTATAATATTGAGCAAGGCCATGAAAAATTCTTACCTCTATTGCTATCCTTAGAGTAGGCAAATTTATGATGGCTTCTACCTTACTGACATCCATTTTTAGATTACCATGTGATAAAACAAATCCAAGGTACACTAGCTCTATCTTGATGAACTCACACTTCTCCAAGTTGATCATCAACTTCTCATCATGTAGCTTCTTGAAAATAGTCTCAAGGTGTTGAAGATTCTCACCTCTTGCCTTTCTATAAATCAGTATATCATCAAGATATACCACTACAAAATTTCCAATGTAGTCTTTGAGGACTTCATTAATGAGCCTCATGAATGTGGAGGGGGCATTAGATAGTCCAAATGGCATGACAAGCCATTCATACAAACCTTCATTGGTTTTGAAGGTTGTTTTCCACTCATCTCCTTCATGTATCCAAATTTGGTGATAGCCACTCTTCAAGTCTATCTTTTTATAGTACTTAGCTTCACCTAGACAATCCATTAGGTCTTCAATCCTTGGAATAGGGACCCTATACCTAATGGTTATCCAATTAATAGCCCTTGAATTAGTACAAAGCCTCCAAGTTCCTCCTTTCTTAGGTGTAAGGATAGTGGGTACGACACATGGACTAATGCTCTTTCTAATGAGACCTTGGTTTATGAGTTCTTGTATTTGTCTAGCAATTTCCTCATTTTGTTGAGGGGTCATCTTGTAGGTTGCATTATTAGGTAGGGTAGCTCCTGGTATCAAGTATATCCTATGAATTATGACTCTTTTAGGGGTAAGGTTGATGGTTGTCCATCACTTACTATACCTTCATAAGTCTACAACATGCTTTGCAACTCCTTTGGTAACTTTGTCTTCTTGGTTGCCTTACCTTCATCTATCTCCCTTGGTCTTAACACCAATGCAAAGCCAACTCCTTCACTCTATTCCATGGCTTCTAATAACTCTTTTTCACCAACCATGAGCACATTATAACCTGCTATCTTCACCTTTGCATCCTCTAAGAGTGACTAAATTTTGAAAGTCACATTGTCCTTCTTGAAATAATAGGAGTTCTTCACTCCATCATGGATAGCTTGGTGGTCAAATTTCCATGGTCTACCTAGGAGCAAGTGACATGCATCCATAGGTAACACATCACACAAAACTTTGTCCTTGTACCTTCCAATTGAGAACTCCACCCATGCTTGTTCATTTACTAACACATGTTGGCGTTTATTGAGCCATGTGACCTTGTAAGGATTGGTGTGGGGTATCCTTGTCAAATTTATCTTGTTGACTACTTCCTCTGACACAATATTTTTAGTAGACCCTGATTCAATGATGACTCTACATACTTTCCCCATCATCTTTCACTTTATCCTAAATAGGGACCTTCTTTGGCTTGGTTCTTCTTTAACTAGCTCCTTGATCAAAGTTCTCCTCATCATGAGGTTCTAACCTTCCTCTGAATTTAATGGTATCTCAGGGTGTTTCTTTGCTGCATTTTTGTCCTCATGAACTAGATTAGTTCTCTTGTCACCTCCTTGAGAAGTACTACCCTTCTCTGGACACCTATAGGCAGGGTGTCCCATTTGATTGCAATGATAGCATTTCATATTGGAAAAGTAGTTTCCTCTTCCTTGTCCACCACTTCTTCCTCTAAAGTTAGATCTCCTTCCTCTACCACCTCTACTAGAGCTTCCTTCTTGCTACTTAGTGTACTTAACTTCTCCTTGAGCCCTTGATTTAGAACTCCTTCCACCATAGCCACCTCTTTGTCCTCTACTATCTTTTCCCTTACCTCTACCTTTGGAGGTTTGTTCTTGCTTTCTTTTGCATTTCTCCTCTATCTTCAAGGCCATTTGATAACATTGGAGGATAGTTTTGAAGTTCACAAGACTCATGTCTTCTTGAATAAACCATTTGAGTCCATTCAAATACCTTGCTAGCTTGATGCTTTCATCCTCAACCACTTTTGATCTTAAGCACAACTTTTGGAACTCCTCGGTGTATGCTTGGACATCCAAATCTTTTTGTCTAAGATTGTGTCTCCTCCTATGTAACTGAACTTCATAGTCATTAGGTAGGTAGGTCTGCTTCACTTTAGTCACCATGCCCTTCCATGTAACTATAGGACCCTTTCCATATTTTTCTCTTTCAGTTTTCACAAACTTCCACCATGTAAGTGCTGAACCTCTCAATCTAGACTTGGCCACCATAAATTTTTGGGCCTTTGAGATACCATCACATTCAAAGTGATTCTCAATGTTGTCTATCCAATCCATGATTGAATTTGGATCCATTTGTCTACTAAATAATAGCACACCCTCCAAAGGTTTGCCACTCAAGGCCTTTAGTGCCTTCAAGAAGGATTCTTCAAGAAGAATAGGGTCAGGTGTTGGAGCTTCCTCCTCCAATTCCAATTCCTTTTCCCTTGCTCCTTTTTCTTCCTTCTAGTCTGTCTTATCTTTCACCTTATCAGCTTTGTCTTGGACTTCACCCAAGAGTGCTCTATTTGAGACAATCTTTCTCTTAGCAACCTATCATCCTCTTCTTGTTCCTCTACCTTCTTGGCTAACTCAATGTTAGTCACCCTAGTTTTATCTTCTACTAATCCCACTGATGTATTCTCTCCTATTGATTGAGTAGGCTACAACATCAACCACAAGCCTAATCAAAACAAGCTCTGATACCAATATGATGTGAGTGTTCCAATGTTTTCTTGCACAACTTCCAAGAGACCTTACTCATCTCTATCAAGGATCCTAATCTCTTCTAGAATCTCCAAAGGCTTAGATGATTAACTAAGGCCTTATCTAGCTCCTCTCTAAGAGCCTCACACCTAGTGCTTCACCTTGAAAGACTAACACCCTTTAGATACTTCACTTCTTCACCTACAATTAGAAAGCTCTAAGTGCCATCTCCAAAAAAACATCTAATTTCATTGTAGGTGTGCCAAAAATGTTAGAAACATTCCCAATGCTTCCATTTAGATCCATTTAGAAGGATCTTCAAACCTTTTTTCACTGGGTTGAAGATTTCACCTTAAGGAGGCCTAATTAGGCCTAAATCCTTGTAGCCCTTGACAGGGTGTTTTCTTGCTTTCTACTCCAAACTTTCCAAATGAACTAGAAAAAAAAATTAGGGATTTGGATACCCTTTTTGATTTTATAAAGGATTCTACAAGTTTTAGGGCCTAATGGCCTTCGTACACTGGCTTCCTAAAATCTAGGCCTAATAGGGCTAAAAGAGCTATTTCCTAGGACTAGACTGAATACTTGTTAGAAACTCACTCTAATGGATTGGTATGACCAAAATACTCATAAAATGACTTGATATGTTTATATCCCACCTAGAACTATACTTTTTCCATACAGTACTTCAAACCCCTTCTTATAACCTTCAATTTAGCACTGTTAAACCTCTAACCGGGCACTCATAGCTCACCTAGGGTTTTCCATTAAAAATAGTTTCTCAACACTTCATGAATCCTAATCCTAGATATGTATAGACTAATGGCTCCCCTAACATATTCATCCACCCTTAGGAAGATCCCATGGCTATATTTCATGGGGGAGCCATGAAAAGCCAAATTGGTCAGGACAGGACCAAGAAACTCTCCTAAACTAAAACAATTTATTCAAGGCAACAAAACTAATCAAATGAACTTTCTTACTAAATGAAAAAGTCTTATAACTACTGAATGAGAACTAATATAATACTAAATCAAAGCTTTCAACTTATAAGATAACACTGTCACAATGAAATGCTCGGGTTCTTCACATAACTAGAATTGCAGAGCTTCTTTCTATTCACCAAACTTAGTTACAATGATGTCTACCACAAATATCAAGCTTGAGATAGTCTTAGATACCACTCTCCATGTTTTTAGGCCTTTTTGGTTACCCTCCCACTCCTACCTTTGAGGGGATCCAATGTTGTTGAGTAGCATGCAACATTTGCCATTATTGCAAATTTTGTCATGACAACTTTGTAACAACATTTGGCATCTTTTCCTTAATGTTACCATCCTAACTTATAGGACCTCTAAGCCATGTAACTTGATGAAACAACTCAATTTATGGCCTTATGGCATCTTTCTAACATCTCACATGGGTTTAGAACACATTAAAGACTCTAATCCAACCTTTAAGCTTCTAAGACTAAGCAAATTAAAAACTACTAACAATGACTAAATTGGTGACCTTAGTCCTAGTGACTAACTCACCTAGTCCACAATTGCAATGACCTTCTAAGGTCCACATAAAAACACCACTCATCTCACCATTCTGA